>JADBJO010005153.1:139606-187106 GCA_016801955.1 Conus betulinus
TACTTTATACTCTATACATACATCATCAAAGGGCCAATCGAGAGGGGGGAGGTGGGGTGGAGGGGGGAGGGGGGGGGGGAGGAGGAAAACTAGGGGTGTTGGAGGGAGGGTACGGTGGATACTGCAGCAAACCCACATTCACCCCTCCGTTAAACTCACCTGTAATAAAAGAAGGACAGAAAGATTTACAGAAGGGAGAATAATTGGATGAAAACGAAAAAAGCAGAATGAGAAAGGGAAACTTTCAAGCGCCACCAGAAACTGACATCATAGAAGTATTGCATATGTATATATGAATTACAAAATTTTTGTTTTCATCCAAATGAGGTTTTTAATATACAGAATGTACAAACCTATACAATACACAAGTACACACATGTCTTACATCATGTTTAGAATAGACCAGATTTATGCCATACACTGTGCACAGACCTATGTCATACATTAGGTACAGACTTCTTGTATAGAATATGGAGATCTATGTAATACAGTAAGTGCAGACCTGATGTTTAGGATGTACAGAAGTATGTGATACAGTGGGAACAGATCTGTTGTACGTAAATTAGAAATTATGTCAGACAGTAGTTACAGACCTGCTGTATACTGCATACAGACCTCTATAAAACAGTAGTTACAGAAGTGTTATATATAGTATATATATATATATATATATATATATATATATATATATATATATATATATATATATATATATATATATAACTATGTAATGCAGTAGGTACAAACCTGCTACATAGTATATACAGACCTCTGTAATGCAGCAGGTATAGACCTGTTATATAGTATGTGTAGGTCTATATCACACAGTAGGCACAGACCTCTTACATGGCATGTGTAGGTCTGTGTCATACATTGGTTACACACCTTTACATACTATGCACAAACCTATGTAATACAGAAGGTGCAGCAGACATGTTCTATAGTGTGTACTGAACTATATAATGAGAAGGTACAACCCTGTCACATGGTATGTGCAGAACTATGTAAAACGTGGGGTACAGACCTGTTATATCATATGTACCGAACTAAGTAATCCAGCAGGTCCAGATCTGTAAAATACCTATGCAGCAGAGTAGACACCGACCTGTTACATGGAATGTACAGATCTGTATAATACAAAAGGTACAGGTCTGTTGTATAGTGTGTGCCGACCAAAACTGTACCGCATTTACAGATTCTGTTATCATAATATCACAGACTTCTGTAATACAGTAGATGTTGATCTGTTACTTAGTAATACAGATCTGTATGATAACAGTTGATACATAACCATTACATAGTGTCTACAGACCAACAGAATACAGTAGAGCAGACTTGTGACATAATGTATCCACACCTGTTAATAAAAAAAGGTGCAGACATGTCTACATCAAGCTCAGAACAGGCAAAATGTAAAACATATAATCTGCACAGACCTCTTGGTTCCGATTACGGAAGATGCCGAAGATTGTGTACCGTCCGTCATTCAACGAGGCCTGCGCGCAAGGCAACCCCAGGGAACCTTGGCGCTAGCGGGGAAGGTAGGGCGGGCATTAGAGTCTGACATGGTAAGTATACTTAGCCAAACAGGGAGTATAATACAAACTCCCCATTTTGGCGTCGTATACTATACCATGTCAGACCATAGCAGAATTTTAAGGAATAGGAGGAGGGCCGAGCGCCCTAATGGTTCCTGGGTTAACTGTTATGGCTGCATTGGCCGCCACAAATGAAAACCCTTTCAGAACCATCAGCCCTGGTCATGCGGATGTCCCTTAGATAAAAGTTTATGAAAGGGCTCTCCGAACGCCAGTAGGCTGCCTCCAGGAGATGGCGCACGGGGACAGAGTGCTGGAACGCTGTGGACGTGGCCAGCGCTCTGACCTCGTGGGCTCGAGGGGAAAGGGCTGGGAGGTCTTTGTGGGCCTGGGCATAGGCAGATTTGATAGTATTGGATAGCCACCTAGAAATCGAGCCCGCCGAGATGTCTTTCTTGCTGTTGGGGTAGATGGAAATAAGGAGGCTTCTCTGAGAGGAACGCCTGGGGCGGGAACGCTCCAAGTAGTATCTGAGGCACTTAGAGGGACACAGGTCCATGTCCCCGCCGCCTTCGCTGCCCAAGATATCCGCTAGGGAGCGGATAAGCAGGGAAGGAGAGGACGTGCCTGGTTCCTGGTTCTTCGCTAAGAACCGGCAGGAACTTAAGCGAGACGAGCCGTCTCTGTGAAAGGCGATGTCCCGAGGGTCACCACTGAGGGCATGAATCCCACTCTTCTCCTGGCTGAGGCCAGGGAGAGAAGGAAGGTGGTCTTGAAGGAGAGAATGTCAAAGGGAAAAGCGCGGAGGGGCTCGAAAGGGGGTTTTCTGAGGGATTCAAGAACCAGAAAGCGGTCCCACATGGGAGCGCGCCTAGGGGACTGAACTTGCCGTAGGCCACCCCCCGAGATAGTTCTCTAAGGAGAAAGTCATTGTCGAATGATGGGCCGCCCAGCTGTCGGATGGTGGTGCATATGGCCGATCTGTAGCCCTGAATGGAACTAGCCGAGGGCTTTCGAGAGGACGAAAGATGGGATAGGAAATTGCCTATCTGGATGATGGAGGGGAGGAGGTAGGGGGGACCGAGTTAGCCGTGCACCACGTGACCCATCTCTCATTGGTAATTGTAGAGGGACTCGGTGCTGGTCCTATGCGAGGCCAAGGCCAAGTCCCGTAATCACTGCGATGCCCCGCTTCTGTCAGGGTATCTAGGACAGACCAGGGTCTGTCCGCGGGGGTGGTGGGGGACCGGTGGTCGCAATTTGGTTGGCATATCAGCCAAGCGTGTAGGCAAAGCATCTGGGGGTTGGAGTGAGGGAGGCCCGAGCGAGGTTGTCTGAGCAAGTCCCACCGAGGGGCTAGCTGGAGAGGGGAACGTGAGTTAGGGACCTGAGGTCTGGGAACCACAACTGGGCCGGCCACCACGGGGTTATAAGGATGAGTTTGGGTCTCTCCAGCCTGGCCTTCCTGATCACTTTGAGAAGTATTGGGAAGGGGGAAAGGTGTATGCGATGAGTCCCGTCCAGGGGAGGGGGAGAGCGCATCGACTGCGTACGCTCGGAGATCCAGGACGGGAGAGACATACATGGGAAGGCGATGGTTGAAGCGGGTCGCCAAGAGGTCGACCATGGGCTTGAACCAGTGCTCCCATAGTGTGGTTAGCGTCAGCTTGTTCAGGGTCCACTCTGTGTGCAGAAGGGTCCCTGAGCGGCTGAGAGAGAGTCTGCCAGGATGTTGCGTGTCCCCGCTATATGTCTCGCACGGAGGGTGTTCCCCGTGCGTGGCACCAGCGAAGGAGGGCCTCTGTCCGTAGGAGAGGCCGATGGAGTGAGCCCCCCCCCCCCCTTTGTTGATGTAATGGGCTACCAATGTGTTGTCCGTGAGGAGGAGAACCAGTTGGGCGAGATGAGGTGTTGGAAGTGGAGGAAGGCCAGCCTGACCGCTTCCAATTCTAATATCTTGATGTGGAGGCATGCCATCTGTGCGTCCCACACCCCCGAGGCATGACTGTCCCCCAAGTGGGCCCCCCAGCCCGAGTTGGAGGCGTCCGTGTACAGATTGAGGGACTGAGTTGGGAGAGAGATTGGAACGCCGGTGGTCAAAGTGGACGGATTGAGCCATTCGTCCGTGGCGCCAGAGAACCAGTGGCCGAGGGGAATGGTCAGGTCCCAGCGGTCCGAGGTCTGGGGGACCGACGACGACGGAACTCCCTCTGCAGCTGGGGTTTGGGGACCCGACCCGACCTAGCGGATGAGGGCTGAAAGGGACTTCCATCATCCGTAAGAGGCGAAAGATGAGGTCCACTATCCCAGCGGACCTCTCTGGGGTCGGGGCGACCTTCATGGCAATCGTGTCGAAACTCATGCCCAGGAAAGAGAACCTCTGGACTGGGAATGAGTTCGCATCTGAGGGGGTTGGTTACAAAACCCAGGGTGGAACCGAGCCTGAGGAGGCGCGTGGTGGTGGGCTCAGCACTGAGCCCGGGAGGAGGCCAGGACAAGCCAGTCGTCGAGGTACACCAGGAGGCGCATGTCCTCCTGTGGCTAGGGCGGCCATCTCCTTGACAACCTTCGTGAAGAGGAAGGGTGCCAGGGAGAGACCAAAGGGGAGAGCTTTGAACCGGAACACCCGACCCTGCCAGACGAACCGGAGATAACGTCTGTGAGCCGGGTAAAGGAGGATCTGGAAGTACGCATCCTTCAGATCTATGGAGGTGGCCCAATCTAGGTGGTGGATGGAGTCCCTGATCTGGGAGGGCGGGAAGAGAGGTCGAGGATGGGCCTCCATCTCCCCGAGGGTTTGGGGATCACGAACAGGTGGGAGTAAAACCCGGGGTTGGCCTGGTGGGCGGGTTGTCCCTGTTCCGTGCCCACCGCGGGTGTGTCCCCTAGTCACTGGAGAGGGCGTGCCTGTTGGCCGAACCGAAAATGGAGTTGCTGGTGAGGTTTCGATTTTGACCTCTGCAAATCTAGAGGGCGCTTAGCCGGCCCGGCGTTGGGAGATGGGGCTTGTCGGGGATACGGTGTTGGCCCGATGGACCTGGGGTAAGACCAATAGGGGGGCCTGGAAGGGCGTGGCTGAGGAGGGGGGGGCAAAGGACGCGCCGCCTGCTTGCGTTCCTCGACCGCAAGGGACATATCCGAGGTGGAGTACTCGCCAAAGTGCGAGTGATCCTGGCCCGGGACACACCGAAGGGAAGCCTTGAGTGCCGGGGAGTGAAGAGCGTGTAAGCACCGTGTTTCTTGCCACTAGCAAGTAATAGAAGTGGCTTGTTGCTGCGCTGTCCGCCGCAGCCGACCAGTGATGCGATATCCTGTTGACTAGGTGTCGCATAAAGGATCGCTGAATAAGCGAGATTCGTCCTCATGGTGTGGTTCGGAGGTATTGTCCGAAGGCACTGGGACGGCGCCGTCATCCCCAGGCCAGAGTACCTCCGCCCTCTGCAAGAGCATGGTAAGGTAGGCATGCCCTGCATGGTGTGTGTAAGATGCCCATCCGGGCTACCCGGTCGCAGTCCTTTAATGCTTTAAAGGAGATGGTGCCCGAAGTAGGGGGGCCCGGTTGGGCATCAGGCGACAATCAGACTGGGAGATGGCCCACTCCCTGGTCGCCGGATTGTCTGCAAGGAGGGAGGTCACTGGGTGCTTCCTGCGGGTCCCGAGGAGGGAGCCGAAGGGGGTCGCATTGGGTGCCGGGGGAAGGTCTTGACCCGGCGGGGGGGGGACGGCGTCTGCACCCCTGGCGCGGATGCCGGACTCTCCACAGCGAAGAGAGGGACTGAGGAGCGACGAGCCTGAGTTTGGCCAAGATATCGGCAGAGGGAGGGGCTTCCCTCGACTCCAAGTCCGGTCGAAAACGGTCAATGGTGCGGATATCGTAAAGGGATGAGAAGAGGTCCTCATCGTCGTCGTCCTCCGGGTGTGGGGAGTCGAATTCCTGGGGAAGTAGGTCCTCCTCAGGGGCATCTGCGCGGGTGCGTGAGGGTCCCGCCCTCGTGGGGGGAGGGGGGGGGGGGGGGGGGGGGGGGGGGGGGGGGGGCGGGCCCCTCGTGCTCTGTGCTCAGCAGACGGGGCTAGGGTGGGAGAGCCCGGACTGCCGATCGGACAGCGCCCGAGGTGGGGGACCCAAGGTCGACCCAGGTCTGTGAGATTGGGTGCCACAAGCGACCATATAGCTGTTCCGGTTGTGAGTGGGTGTAAAGTCACTGGTCTCTCTCGGGGGCATAGAGCCACTGGTCCCCGGGGAGATAAGCGGGCTGTGGCGGCCAGGGTACTGTGCAGGGACTCCCCGGGGACCGGGGTAACCTTGAGCAGCAGAGGGGGGGGGGTAGTGTTCGACCATGGTATGGTATGTCGTCCCCCCCCCCGGGAGTGCGCTGGGACCCAGGGGAATAGGGCCGGTTACCCGTGGTCCCGCTGGTAGATCCTCCCCCGGAGGAACGGGACCGAGGACGTTGCCCAAAAGGGGGGCCGAGTAGGTCGGACCCCCAGCGTCCTGAACCCCTAGGGGAACCTGCGACGGGCGAGCGGGGTAGATCGGCCGTCCTTGTGTATGTTCACACAACCGGTGGAGGCACTCGGTGTTCCCATACGCCCAGAGTTATGGTCATGTGCATGGTCTACAACATGCAAGACCTTTGTCAGTTACACCATGTAACTTGTAAGACCTTTGTCAGTTACACCATGTAAGACCTTTGTCAGTTACACCATGTAACTTGTAAGACCTTTGTCAGTTACACATGTAAGACCTTTGTCAGTTACACCATGTAAGACCTTTGTCAGTTACACCATGTAACTTGTAAGACCTTTGTCAGTTACACCATGTAAGACCTTTGTCAGTTACAACATGTAAGACCTTTGTCAGTTACAACATGTAAGACCTTTGTCAGTTACACCATGTAACTTGTAAGACCTTTGTCAGTTACACCATGTAAGACCTTTGTCAGTTACACCATGTAACTTGTAAGACCTTTGTCAGTTACACCATGTAAGACCTTTGTCAGTTACAACATGTAAGACCTTTGTCAGTTACACCATGTAAGACCTTTGTCAGTTACACCATGTAAGACCTTTGTCAGTTACACCATGTAACTTGTAAGACCTTTGTCAGTTACACTATGTAAGCCTTTGTCAGTTACACCATGTAAGACCTTTGTCAGTTACACCATGTAAGACCTTTGTCAGTTACAACATGTAAGACCTTTGTCAGTTACAATCTCTACAACTCTAATTCTGCAAGCTCCAGAGTATGTACGCAACTATCACATTATCGTTATCATCATTATTATTATCATTATTATTATTATCATCATCATCATTATTGTTGTAATTATTATTACTATTGTTATCATTACAATTATCATTGTTATTATTATCGTTCTCATGATCATCATCATTACTCTTATGATCATTAATTTCATCACTTTTGTTGTTTTTGTTATAATCATTACTACTATTATTATAATTATTATTTTTTATCATTATTGTTTTTATTATCATCATCATCATCAATATCAGTAATCAATCAAATAATCAACCTCAAATAACCAACCTATCATAGATAACTTTTTTTGTTTGTTCGTTTTTTTAATAATACTTTTATAACGCCTATCCTTGGTTGGAAACCAATCTCTAATCATTTCGCAGTAAAGAATCATGCATGTTAAGTAAAAAAATCCAATTATGTGTACAATAATATTTACATATTAATTGCAGCATGTACAGTCTTGTTTATACAGGGTATCTTCATCAGTTTCAATGTGTACAAACTTGTGGTCATGACACTGTGAGCCAAAACTAAACTACAACAGTTAGTACATAGATAGGAGACAGATGTGATCTGTTGCATGCGTTATCTGATTTTTAGTCAACAAAGAATAAGCCTTGTCTCTCAGCACTAAGGTGTGCCTATAATGTCTACTCACCACTTGGAGCTGCTGAGAGCTGTTCACTGCCGCAGTCAGCTGAGCTGAGGTGATGTGTTAGGTAGAAGAGGCACCTTTGTCACCCTGATGTTGCCGCCAGCCATGTCGTGTACAAGGTGCTTGAGTGCGAATTCCTGGTTGTCAAGCTGCTTTATGGCCATCATGACACGCTTGGCGATGCTCTATTTTGGTCTGCTGGTGACTGTGTAGGGAAGTACTGCCCTCCCCCAACAGATTTGACCTCACCCACCAGAATGCCATACTGGCGGTGGAGAATGATGATGTCACTTTCCCCATCAACAATGTTGGCAGGAACGGATGAGTAGGTGACAGAGGGAAGTTGAGAAATGATGTTGGTGGGGGATTGATGTGTTGCTGGGGGTTATTTTTGTTGTCCAAGTATTTCTTGAACATCATTTGAGATATGACCATCATGACCTCATTGATACTTCCCAGGGCCTGGAGAGACTGGGACTGTGCCTTATCATCCCAAAGATCAGTGTCCTGGATGTGCTTGTCCTGCAGGCCTGGTGGGTTGTCTGTGAAAACTGTGCCTGCTGGTGAGGAGGACTGTGATAAGGTTGATGGCTGTGGTGATGTGGATGGCTGTGATGATGTTGATGGTTGTGATGAGGTTGATGGCCGTGAGGATGTTGATGGCTGTAATGACGTGGAGGGCTGTGATGATGTGGATGGCTGTGATGATGTTGATGGCAGTGATGATGTGGAGGGCTGTGATGATGTTGATGACTGTGATGATGTGGATGGCTGTGATGGTGTGGATGGCTGTGAAGATGTGGATGATTGTGGTGGATAAGGGTTGACACGTCTCTGTTTCCGAGACCTGCCATGTGTGGGTGGGGTGGATTCTGTCTGATGAGAGCAGTCTGCTCAGCGACAGTTTCCACAGTGTGGGGAACCCGATGAAAGAAAAGGGGTGGGAAGAAATGGGTTGTCTGAAGGAGATCGGGGTACATGGACTGAATAAATGGGATCCAGGCATCCTCAAGAGTACTCCCTGCCTGCAATAAACAATACCCCCCACCCACTCCCTTTTTTTATAAAATAATCAATTCGGGTTGTTGTGCACTAAATATGCCACAATCTATTTCACCATTTCATCCATGAATCATTTTTTCTATTATTGAAATTGACCGTTTCTTCTTCTTCTTCTTCTTCTTCTCATCATCATTTCACATTCTCCTCCTCATTGCCATTATGACCATATTATTGTAACCATTCTCCTTTTTCCCTTAGTCTCCTTCTCCTCTTCTTCTTCTTATCATCACCATCTCCTTCTACTATTATCATTATTATTATCATCATCATTATCATTAGTACTATTACTATCACTACCACCACCACACCATAATCACTGTCACCACCACCACTACCATTACTACAACTACTACTACTACAAGAACTACTACTAGCCTACTACTACTAATACTGCTACTACACCACCACCACCACAACTACTACAACAACTACTATGACTACTACTACTACTACTGCCACCTCCTCCACCCACCACCACTACTACTACTACTGCTAATACTGCTACCAACACCACCACCACTACAACTACTACAACTACTACTACTGCCACCACCTCCACCTCCACCACTACTACTACTGCTACTACTACTTGTGCTACTACTTTTATCATTACTGTTAGTATTACATCATTATTGTCAGTATTACATTGTTATTATTGTTAGTATTACATCATTATTGTTCTAACTGTTCTCATCATTCTTCTCCTTCCTCTTCTGTTATAATTATCATTATTATCATTAACACAATTATATCATCATCATTATGAATATCATTATTATCATTTTTTTAGTACCATTAGTAGTAATGCACTGTTCTTGCTATCATTATATCATTATGCTTACAACCATTATTATCATTATTATCATCATCATCATCATCATTATTATTATTATTATTATCATTATTATTATTATTATCCTTATCATCCTTATTATGATGATTAATTATTATCATTAATACTACTATCATTACTATTATTATTATTTTTACCTTTATTATTACTACATTATCATTATTACCCATTATTATTATTATCCTCATCATCATAATCATATCATACCATTATCGTTTGTATTGTTATTATCATTAGTATTAATATCATCATTATTACTATCATTATCATCATTGTTATTTTTTCATCATCATCATTGTTGTTGCCGTTGTTGTCACTGTTGTTGTTATCATTATTATCATGATGATGATAATGATTGTTGTTGTTGTTGTTAGTAGATGTAGTAGTTTTGCTGTTGTTCTTTAGTTGTTGTTGTTGTTGTTATTGTAATGTGTATGTTCTCCTCTTCAACCTCAGTTCCATGATGCAGTTCGAGTTTTTCAGCCAAGACCAACTGCTGCGTGAATTGTCTCTCGTTTTCCTTGTTTTAAAAGCTACCTGTCCATCCTGCAGAAGCCCCAACAGTTTGAAACGCATTGTGTTTGTTTTGTGGTTTGTTTGTTCCTTGCTGGGTGGCCCAGTAATTCTGTTCTTGCTCTTGTTTCCATTGCCACCTCAACATAAGACAAGCTGAAGACCTTAGGAAAGTCTATTTAATAACCCGCCTGTGAGGACTGAAAAATGGATTTGATACATTATCCCTGACCACGTCCCGTATTGTAGCATACGTAGAATGAGATTCAATTAAAAAAAGATGTAGCGAGGAACAACATTGCTCTGGAAATGTTTTAGTATAGAAAGATGGAGAGATTTCTGTGAAAAAAGGTTGACAGATCATCATGGCAAGGACATGGCCATGGCAACTTGGTGACACCCAGAACTGTGTGATGATCAACCTCCTTCATCATCTCACTACTCCAATATTGAGGAATAAATATATGAGAGATTCTTACCCACTTACCTGGCAGTGAAAAGAACATGTTTTCGGGAACGGGGGGGGGGGGGGGGAGGGTCTCTAGACTCTGGATGTAAATGTATGTGATTTATTTACGTCCATTCAATCTACTTGGCAGTGCCTTCTGTAAAGTTGTAAGTATTTTCTAAAATCCAGATATCCCCCAAACGGAAAGTTCTCCAGATTTAACGAATGCAAGATCCCAAACAACCTTGGATTATTTATTGACTGTTTTGACTTCTGCAATCAGTTTTCAGTCAAATGCCTTGGATCATTTATTGACTGTTTTGACTTCTGCAACCAGTTTTTGTCAAACGCCTTGGATCATTAATTGACTGTTTTGACATCTGCAATCAGTTTTTGTCAAACGCCTTTTTTTCTTTTCTGTCCTCAGTTCATGGTTTCCTCCATTCCACTTCCACTGTGAAACACTTCCATCGGGAAGACACAACAGAATAAACTTCCACCAGGAAGACACTACAGAATAAACTTCCATCAGGAAGACACTACAAAATAAACTTCCATCAGGAAGACACTTCAGAATAAACTTCCATCAGGAAGACACTACAGAATAAACTTCCATCAGGAAGACACTACAGAATAAACTTCCATCAGGAAGACGCTACTGAAAGCCCAGAACACAGACGAATGTCTTCAAGAAGTCTTTTATACCAAGTGCCATTAGCATTTTAAACTCTACAGCCTGTGATCGACTGCCATGACCCTTGTCTCTCATACATGTATGAACAATTCAGTTTGCAATTTTATGCTTTTTTACTGTGACTATGACTGTGTGTGTGTGTGTGTGTGTGTGTGTGTGTGTATGTGTGTATGTGTGTCGTGTGTGTGTGTGTGTGTGGTGGGGGGGGGGACGCATGTGTGTGTTTAATGTTTGGGCGTTATGCGGGGTGAGTTTGTGTTTTTATGCATTATTTTAATGTTTTATGTCTTATGGATTTAATGTTTATTTCATGTGTGTATACCTGTGTGTGTGTGTGTGTGTGTGGCGAGGTGCAGGGTGTGTGTGTGTGTGTGTGTGTGTGTGTGTGTGTGTGTGTGTGTGCATGTGTGTGTGTGTGGGGGGGTGTTGATGTATATGTAAATACATATACTAACACAGGCTTTTATGTAACGATTTATAATTTTTTTTTTGTAATGTCTTATGTACTTGTAAAATGATATGGAGCAGAAGAAAAATTTCCAACGACAATCGAGTTGACTGAATTGAATTGAATTTGCAGTCTAAACATTCTTCTCCAGTTTTCCTTTGACTGTTCTAGTTTCTCAGAAACTTTTGTCCCAGCCTCTTGACACATCTTTTCTTCTTATCGCATTCCTCATCCAGCCAATCACTGGCTGTTTTTTTTTTTTTTTCTCCCTAATTACCATCTAATCATACATGTACCAGCTCCATGTAAAGCATCGGAAAAAAGTTTTTAACACCTTTCATCACATCATTACCCAAAATATTCATGGCTGTGACAACACTCTCTTTAACCCATTCCCTGCCTGGGACGAGTAACGCTCATCCAGAAAACCGAAAATCGCTACGCTCAGGACGAGTGTGTCTCGTCGTAACTTCATCACAGAAAGCAGAAAAATCTACTTGGGAGACCACCGTCTTAAATGTTCTCACTTCTTCTACTGGTGTCAAGGAACGGCCCCTTTCCCTTCACGCGAGCAGCCAGCTGACCATATATTATGCAAATTGCGAGCTGAGAGGTTACAGCTGGTAAGCATATTCAAGATGGTAGCTCAACCTAGCACTTCGTCGACGCCTCCCATTTTCAAGCATTACACTGCACTTGATGTTTTAGATGAAGTTCAAAATATAAAGATAGTGATGAAGACCTTTGAGGATCGGATCCTGATACTAGCGATGAGGGAGGAGACGGATGGGAATCAGCACCATTCACTTTTATCGGAGACACGTGCTAGTGATGACGTGGCTTCATTGTTAGTTGCACATGACAGCAGTGAATACAACGCCGCGAGCTAGGGTGACAAAGCGCGAAAAATAGCTGAAACCCGTGCCATCAACGAGCACTGCACGCCCTCCTGTCATGACCAGAGAGGGTCGTGGACATGGTAGGGGCTCAGGACGATGGCGAGGGTCCCATGGAAGTGGTCAGGGAGCATGGCATGGGGCGTGGTCAGTCCCAGCCTTGGTGGTGTTTTCACTGGAAATCCTGGTCTGAAAGTCAACTGTGCCAATTTTCAGCTGCACAGAGCTCCAGTCTTCAGTTCCTTCATGACCAGAAACCAGATTCAGGGCAAGTAGCTCTTTTTTCTTTTTTTTTTTTCATTTTTGTTTGTTACTACTTGATTGTTCATTCCTCCACTGTTCATTTTCTGTATTTCTCTTCTTTGCCATATTTCCTACTGAAATCACATAATTATGGCAAATAATGACTGTATGGATAGGTGGGGCTCTGGAGTGTGTGTGTGTGTGTGTGTGTGTGTGTGTGTGTGTGTGTGTGTGTGTGTGTGTGTGTGTGTGTGTGTGCGCGTGTGCACATGTGTGCCTAAGCATTGTTTATTTCTGTATGCAAGTTTTCCATATAAGTTTGTTCATTTTGTAAAATACAGAAGCACTCATGCACAGCAGTTTTTTCTTTCGTGCCATTGTGGTGTTTTTTTATAATCATCTGTGTGTGATACTGTTAGTGTGTGTGTTTATGCATATATGTACATGTGTGTGTGTGTGTGTGTGTGTGTGTGTGTGTGTGTAAAACTCTGTGTGTGTGTGTGTGTGTGTGTGTGTGTGTGTGGTGTGTGTGTATGTATGTGTGTGTGTGTGTGTGTGTGTGTGTGTGTGTGTGTGTGTGTGTGTGTGTGTGTGTGTGTGTGCGTGTGTGTGTGTGTGCCCAATTGTGGGTCTGCTTACTGTGGTGTGTGTGTGTGTGTGTGTGTGTGTGTGTGTGTAAATTGTGTGTGTGTGTGTTTGTACTGTGTATGTGAGTGTGTGTGTGTGTGTGTGTGTGTGTGTGTGTGTGTGTGTGTGTGTGTGTGTGCGCGCCCAAGTGTGGGTCTGCTTACTCTGTGTGTGTGTGTGTGTGTGTGTGTGTGTGTGTGTGTGTGTGTGTGTGTGCCAAATTGTGGGTCTGCTTACTTATCTTGAAACTTTTATTCTGTATTTCAGACTCTTTCCATTTCTACAGTGTTTTCTCTGTGTGTGTGTGTGTGTGTGTGTGTGTTGTGTGTGTGTGTGTGTGTGTGTGTGTGTGTGTGTGTGTTTCTTTTTTTCTTTTCAACAGACAATTGTTTATTTTTTTCTTCAGACTTTTTTTTCCATGGTTGTCATTTTGAACATTTACCAATGAGTATTATACTAGAACAATTTGGACCACACTGTATACTTGCAGTGATGTTGAGTAAACACTAAAAGAAGTTCTTGTCAGTGTTTTACAGGTTTTATGTGTTGTAACATGTGTATGTGTTCAGAAACTGTTCTTTTTTTGTAAACACACCATTGGACATCCCTGTCCATCCCCTAATGGCCAACAAAGCTAGATTATATTATATAGCATCATAGCTTAGGGTAAAAGGAAAGAGAAGCCATAAAATCTAACAAATAACTCAATAAATGGATGAGTAATGTAGATGTTAGTGAACATACCATGAAAAACATGATTATGCCCCTTTTTACCTAAAAAAATAGTACCCTCAATTATGAGCAGATTATCATCAAGAACAAGATTCCTTAGGATTTATATGACTGTCATGTGTTAGTGCTGATGTTGAATAATTAGTCACACCACTTTTTCATTGTTTTCACTGATTTTATATGGTGCGATTTGCTTTTGTATGCTTGAAAAGTGTTTTTTTGTGTAAAACCACCATTCATTATATCCCTGCCCATCCCCTAATGGCCAACAACACTACATTATTATTATTATACAGCATCATAGCTTGGGGTAAAAGGAAAGAGAAGCCATAAAATCTAAGTCATATGTCAACAAATAAATAAACAGGGATTGAGGTTCTGAACCTACCCCAAATAGTAAAATTATGCCCCTTTCTAGTAGAATTGGGGTAATCCCAGTAACATACAGATTGTTACACAGAAACACATTCACTGACAACAATATGAATCCCAGATGTTTGTAATGTTGTTGAGCAAACACCAAAAGGTATTTCTGCTGTGTTTAGTGGGCTTTTATGTGCTGAATTGTTGTAAAACTCTCGAATTGAAAACAAAACAAAAACGGTTTTATCATATGTTATTAGTGTGAACCATCATTATTACCCATAAAATAAAGTTAGAATGATGTAAAATTGTAGACAAGGGTATAAGGAAGTGCTCCACAAAAAATCTAACAAATAACTCAATAAATGGATGAGTAATGTAGTTGTTAGTGAACATACCATGAGAAGCATGATTATGCCCCTTTTTACCTAAAAAAACAGTACCCCCAATTATGAGCAGATTATCATCAAGAACAAGATTCCTTGGGATTTATATGACTGTCATGTGTTAGTGCTGATGTTGAATAAATAGCAAGAACCACCACTTTTTTCAGTATTTTGACTCATTCTATTTGGCGCAGTGTGTTTGTGTATACTCAAAAACTGTTATTTTTTGTAAAATTTTTATAATTATGTCAATTTCTGATATACTAATTATCAACATAATCGAGTCATTTTGACAGGACATTGTAGACAATGCATAAACAACAAAACATGCAAAAAATCAGAGAGATCTGTCAGGAAATAAGTGAGCAGTAACCATTTCATTGAACCTGCCCCAAAAAGCTAAATTTTACCACGGCATACAGATTTTCAAACGTGCTATTATACTGTGGCAGTGAAGGGGTTAAACTCGTCAGAATGTAGCTGACCTTTAAACATATGTACGTGTTCATCTGACCACATTACTCGCTCTTCATTTATGCTGGGTATGGATGGTATATCTTTTCTAACTGGACATAGCTTCCGTGTAAGCTGCACTGGTAAACGCCATGAAAAAAAAATATCATTCACTTTCAAACTGCAGTTAGAAGCTATTTCTCTTGACACCAAAAAGTAATCAATAAGAGAGAGAGAGAGAGAGAGAGAAAGACAGAGAGACAGAGAAAGACAGAGAGAGTACATGCACACAATCTCATGCCCACAAGCATAACACACACACACACACACACACACACACACACACACACACACACACACACACGTGCGCATGCATGCGCTCATACCTGCTGCTGGCCACTGGCCATGATTCAGTCTGAAACCAACATAAGGGGCACAGTGTAATGACCAGAAGTACACTCACAGTCAGCATCCCCCACAGTGAAAACTAATATGTATTAGGCAAGAGGTGGATGACATTTCCGAAGTGAATGCAGGTGTGTTACAGGGAAAAAAATGCAAGAGGTTTCCTTTCCAAAGTACCCATGCATATCTTTGGTGTATTTGACAGACGGGACTTCCAAAGTGAATACAGGTGTGTTATGTGAGAGATAGATGACGTTTCTAAAGTAAATATAGATATATACTATTTAACACATATATGAGGCTTCGAAAATGGATAAACTATGCATTATGTGATAGATGAGATGTCAATGTATGTATCATGAGGTTTCTAAAGGGGGTCAAACTCGTATTACGTAGCAGACAGATAAGGTTTCTAAAATGTATACAATATGGATCATGAAAATCCGTATTTTCATTTTTGCTGCTCTGGATCATGAAACGGAGAGGTAAGCATTTCATTTCATGTGAACTGGGCGTGTCTGGGGTATGTGTGTGATGTTTTTGTGGGAGGAAAAAAACAATGTGGTGTGTGTGTGTGTGTGTGTGTGTGTGTGTTTGCTAGTGTGCAGGGCTATTTAGTTTCTCATGAGTGAAGGAGGCAGCTGGTGTGTGACTTGCTTTATACACTCTGCTGTGCCCGGTGGCCTTCATAACAACACAGCAGGACTTTAAGGCCACAGCTGCAGTGGATGGTTTGGCCGTTGGTTTCATTTTCTCTATTTTTGGGTGCACAACATGGAGTCCGTGAGTTGTACTGAAAGAAATGGTCCGAGCAAAGTTTAATCTTTGCAAATTCAAAAAAAAAAAAAGAATCATGGAGATAGAATAACAAGTGAAAACTCGCTTAACACCATGATGGCATGTTTTTTTTTTTTTTTACTGTGTGCTTTAACCCTCTTGTATTCATAATGGGCGCAGACGGGAGCACTGAGACAGCGCGCTAGATTTCGTAATGGTCGTAGACGAGAGCTGCCCGACGCATGTGTACGGTACTTTTCCATCACCTGCTGACGCCTGTGAAAATGCTCGGAGAGCCACTAGAAGTTGTTGGGATTTCCCACTATAGCCCAGTAATGTGGCAGCTCTATTTTTGGATGCTGGCACCACTTCCCATTCACTAAGAAAGAGGAGAAACTGCAAACAAAAAGTTGTGTGTGAGACTGACCGATTTTCGCAATGGCGTCGTCTGCTAACAACAGCGAGTTTGATGACATTCCTGAGTGTTCAGTGGGGGAGTGGGATCAATTATGCAAGAATTAGAGAAGTATGAAAATGGAGAATTAGGAGAAGAGAATGATGTGAAATCGGCACCAATGAAAGAGCGGAAACTGGTGAAAGCGACGCTGAGAAACAATGTGCTACTTGCCGTTCTGCAAAACAATGGCGACCGGCAACACATCCTGCCAACGTGGCCGCATTCCAACAGCCGACAGGCCCTGCACACTCACTGCCGAACACTGCCCACCGCACTAGATTATTTCTTTTTTCTACCTCTAACATTTTTTCAACTAGTAGCAGAAGAAACTACAGATACGCTCAACAAAAGCAAGCAGCTAAGGGACACACCTGACTCCCTATGGTTCGACACAACAACTGATGAAATGCAGGGCTATGTCTCTGTACTGATTATTCCATATGACAACTAAGGGACGACGCATAGAAACGTCATCATATATGTGTTCTTTGCCAGGTGCCTCTATGCTTTCATAAGAATGACTGTTTCCGTGACTACCATGCGCAGAAAGTGGCTCAACAGTAGGGCAGTTTGCTAGTCTCTGTGTTTGTGTGTACGTGTATATATGCTTACCTGTAGTTTATGGTGACAGTGCTTCAATGACGCTTGGCAGTGACACTCTACTCAATTTCCTCACTGTACAGCTATACAGTGTGTAAATACATATGGACATGTATAAGATGCTTAGAGCAGTGACAGAAAAAAACAATGAGGAACTGTGCTTGAATCTACAGTAATTGTTCAGTAGTGACAATTGACACTAGTTGTGTGTGACATTCTGTGGATTACCTGTGGGGGACTGAACAGGCGGATAGAAAACAGATCATCTCAGGAAGGCCGCAGCTTTCATTTTACAACACTAACGTGCATGTGCATGGGGATACTGCATGTTGGTTTATTGCTGTGTGCTGTATTAGAATTATCACCATCGCATGTGACACACTGGGCGACATTTTGATGACAGTGACACGACCTTTCACCTTGAGACACACACAAATCTTGTTCACAGTATAGAACAAAGCCTTGTGACCATACATGCAGAATTTCGTAGCTCTGGAGGTTTATTCTTAGTTGTGGTGAAGCATGAACCATACATACCCATCTGAAGGCTAAATTCACCAAAAATACCTGAAAACTAGGGGGAATTTGGCCTCAGAGAATCTGAATACAAGAAGGTTAATGGTAAGTTTAAGGAAATCTTCTGGTTTCATTTTTCGGAAAGGTATGCTGGTGGAAATGGATGCCAAGTGTATAACCATGTACATGACAGTGGCGCAAAATCTACATAGTTGTGACGTTGCCTGCCTTAACAAAGAGAAGAAGCAAGTTCATATAACTTCATGGAATGCATTAAAAAAAAAAAAATTGTAAGTGATTCCACAAGACAATATGGACACATAAATTACAAGACAAAATACGATGCGTTTCAACCCCACAGGTCTTCCTTAGGTAAAACAAACAACATTCAGGACAATGAAAGCGAAGAACCAGCAATCACATGTCTTCCCATATTCGGTGCAAGATGGGTGTTGAATGAAAACAAAGCCCTTGGGAAGAAGACAATGGGATTTTACACAATAATGATGACAATGATAGTAACGATAGCAATAGCAATAATAGTAATGATAATAACATCGATAAAAATATCTAAATAATAAAGGGAGGGATAGGATAGCAATACTAAAAAAAAGTAAGCAATAATCAATAAAAATATCTAAATAATAAGGGAATATCGATAAAAATATCTAAATGATAAAGGGAGGAATCGATAAAACTACTAAATAATAAAGGGAGGAATAACCACATTAATAACAATATGACGATAGTAATTATAATATTGATAGTGGCTATATACAGAAGGGGAAAAAAAAAACCACAAAGACACAGTTGCAGGTTTTTTTGTTTGTTTCTTGCAGGTTTTTTTTTCTTTTCTTTTTTTATAGTCTCCTCAACGAACTAAGAGAAAACAGAAAAAAAAGACGCCTCCATGAGAGCGATTTACACAACAACAAAGTGAATGGGCAATCTGGACAAAGTGGCCAAAATGAAATCACTGTGCAAATTGCAATGAAAAGCCATCAGAAAGACCAACACACACCAAATGTGCAGCTACATACAGTGAGCAAAAAAGTGAACAACTCCTGTAAAGCGAGGGAAGCGGATAGGGGTGAAGAGGACGGAGGAGGAACAGGAAGGGGGTGGATGAGGAGATTACAGATTTTATATGCACACACACACACACACACACACACACACATGCACAGATTCACACACACACACACACATGCACACACACACACACACACACACACACACACACACACACACACACACACACACACTGCACGCGTTTACACACACACACACACACACACACACACACACACACACACCTGTTTATGCACAGCACATATTACACATTTTTACTGAACACATTTCTGTTCTCATGTCACGATTGAGAAGTTATTCATTTTCTGAAAACATTTGGTTTGTATGTGCACTGAATGAAGGCAACAAGTTATTTCCACTTTAAATCAACAGAGTGAAGTAGATCAGGTTCTGAATGAGTTGTGTGAAGAACAGCTAGGATGAGTTAGACTGCTCTGGAAAAGATCATGCTCTACAACCACCAGAATGAATTAGACAATGTTCTTTAAAAAAAAAATCATATTTTACAACCACCAGAATGAATTAGACAACGTTCTTTTAAAAAAATCATATTTTATAACCGCCAGAATGAATTAGACAACGTTCTTTTAAAAAAATCATATTTTATAACCACCAGAATGAATTAGACAACTTTTTTAAAAAAAAGCCATATTTTACAACCTCAAAATGAATAAGACAACGTTTGTTTTAAACAATCATGTCTTGCAACCACCAGAACCAATTCAAAAGATCATTGTTTTTAACAATGCCTTACCTAGTGAATTAGATCAGTCTTTCTTTACAATTAGCCTAGTGAATTAGATCAGTCTTTACATTAGTCTCATGAATTAGATCCGTCTTCACCATTAGCCTAATGAATTAGATCCGTCTTTACAATCAGCCTAATGAATTAGGTCCCTCTTTACAATTAGCCTCATGAATTAGATCAGTCTTTACAAATAGCCTAATGAATTAGATCAGTCTTCACAATTAGCCTAATGAATTAGATCCCTCTTTACAATTAGCCTCATGAATTAGATCAGTCTTTACAATCAGCCTCATGAATTAGATCCGTCTTTACAATCAGCCTAACGATATAGATCCCTCTTTACAAGCAGCCTCATGAATTAGATCAGTCTTTACAATTAGCCTCATGAATTAGATCAGTCTTTACAATTAGCCTCATGAATTAGATCAGTCTTTACAATTAGCCTTATGAAGTAGACTGGAATTTCAAAGATTGGTGCCTGAAAACTACCATGAAGGACACCAAATATTAAAAAGACCATTCCCTACAGCCACCAGACCGAATTAAGCCAGATATTAAGTGATCCATCTGTACAACCGCCAGAATGAATTAGATTAGATCTGTAAAGATCAGTCATTACAAACACCAGAATCAATCAGACCAAATTGGATAACATCAATCCCTGTAACCAACTGAATGAATTTGGCCACAGCTTTTTCAAAATTGGTCCTTGCACCCACCAAATCAAATCAGATAATTAAAACAATACTTTATTACAACCACCAGATTGTGTAAAGAGAAAAGACAACAGAATGAATTAGGTCAGACTGTAAAAGGTCAGTCCCTCTGATAACAGAGTGATTCATTTCTTTGGTTTCCTTAACATGTTGTCCATGCCTTTAAAGTGAACCATTACACTTCCAATCAGTACTGGTTTGTTTCTCCTTCTTCTCTTTTTTCTTTTGTTGTTGTAGGTTGTTTTTCTTTTTGTTAATAATTAGACAATCAGAATTGTTGTTGTTAGTTTTACCAACCTTAAAGTTCAAACAAATCCTTGGACGGTCTGTCCTGTAACCCGGATGGACGTCTGTATTATCTGCACACCACATAAAATAATCACACAGAAGAGGGGAAAATAACCACATCTATTATCTGCACACCATATAAAATAATCAGATAGAAGCGGGGAAAATCACGTCTATTATCTGCACACCAGATAAAATAATCAGACAGAAGATGGAAAAATCACGCCTATTATCTGCACACCAAATAAAATAATCAGACAGAAAAGGGAAAATCACATCTATTATCTGCTGCACACCAGATAAAATAATCAGACAGAAGAGGGGAAAATCACGTCTGTTTCGCTTCAGCAGAGAGCGTTTTCTTTTAAAGTGCAGCGCTTAACTTGACATTTTTTGTTTTGCTAGACATCTGTCAAACTATGCAGTACATTGAACACTGGAGGTGAGTTTTGTTATTATAAAACACTATATCTGTCTATTTATATCTCTGTCTCTCATCATATATATATATATATATAGAGAGAGAGAGAGAGAGAGAGAGAGCTTGACTGATAATGATTCAGGATTCCTAGAGTCTGGGACAATGCTCCACCAAGGTAATAGTCCGGAGAGACAACGCTTGCAGCCACAAGCATAAACAGGTATACACTCATAACTCCTGACATTCCTGCATTTCAAACATTTATTTGCAAATTTTCACCCCACTGGGACTTCTTCAGGCAGCAAGCTCTTCTGTACACTGGCAATAAAAGTGAAATAAAAGCAAGCATCAGTCAAGAGTAAACATCTCATGGATAAATTAGTGAATGCAAATCAAAACACCAAAAAAACCCACACCTAACCAAATGCATGCACACACACGCACGCACGCACACACGCACGCACGCGCACGCGCACACACACACACACACACACACACACACACACACACACACTCAGAGAATAATAGCCAAGCCTCAATCAAAAAGGTAACATCTCAAAGATCTGTTTACTGAACACGTAACAAAACAGAACAAATATGGGCGTAAAGATATGCATGCACACACCTCATCACACACACACACACAAATAGAGAGAGAGAGAGAGAGAATCAATAATATATATCACATCAGAGAAACAAACTATGCGCACACACACACACACACACACACACACACACACACACACACACCCACACATTTAAACACCTGTACATACAAAGACATAATTATGTGTTCAATGTATACATGCTTGCACACACACCAACAGAAGATAATATGTCCACCTGCTCGTTTGGACAAATGCACTACATCCTCACTCATATGTGCACAGACATACAGAATATGTGTTTGGTGATAATATTAGAGTTGATTTCATGATCTTACCCTTTATTAGACCATGCTACATTACCTTTGCTTGTATACCTCTCCCCCTCTCTCTCTCTCTCCCCCTCTCTCTCCCCCTCTCTCTCTCCCCTCTCTCTCTCTCGCCCCTCCTCTCTCTCCATGATCCATTCGCCCCTCCCACCCTTCCTCTCCCGTTTTGATTTTATTAAAGCATTAGAAGTTTCTTCTTTATGCAAAAAATTTTCTGTTAGTAGTGATTTTGATTTGCAAATAAATGTTTGAAATGCAGGAATGTCAGGAGTTATGAGCGTATATGTCTCTCTCTCTCTCTCTCTATATATATATATATATATATATATATATATATATATGATTGCTTCATCTTGTATTGCAATTATCATTAAAGCTGTATTTACCTTCAATCTCTCTAAAAATCACCAAAGATTTTATTTGCTTTTCAGATTGAAGCAGCGCTTGCGGGGCTGTAATAGACTACATTTCTACACACACACACACTAAGTTGTATCTATCTAAGATATATATATATATATATATATATATGGTTAGTAAAAACAAAGACATACAGGGAATCATTATCAATGAAGCAGACCATGAAAATTCTTACTGATGTTTAGCTGATGAAGATTGGAGAGGAAAGAAATGTCTTTCGATCGCAGGAATGCTTGGCCTGTTCTCTGGTTTACACATTAACGTAGATAAAACCTGAGCAAGTTGGCTGGACTCCATGAACACAAAAAAATCTACCAAAAAGTACTCACCATGCTTGAGACTAAAGTGGGACCCTGAAAGATTGAAGGTACCCAGCACTTGACCAACATGTGAGGTAAAGCATTGCCAGACACTGGATTGAAAAACAAAATGAAGAGTTGATAGCATGTTTAAGTTCACTGAACAGAAAGATTACCTTGCTGGGGAGGGTCGTTGTTTGGAATTCGTGGATTCTTTCAAAGCTGATTCATCGATGGATTCAATTGCCTGGTTCTTCTGATGATTTCACAGCAGATCTCCAGAAAGCAAGCGCGTCTTGGATTTGTGCAGAACTGAAAAGACGACAGAGTTAGTAGGAAGACGATGGTTGAATGTACGTGAGATATTGCTTTAAATGTTCCCAAAATTAGAACATGTTTGATATATGCTATTATTATATATTATGCTACCATTACATGGGCAAGAAAAGAATATTAGTCTGAGCATAAATGGAAGAGCTTTTTCACATAGTTTTACCTTTCTTGTGTTTGATAAACTGGATATGTTTGGACTATCCTATTTAATCCAAACAAGAATGGATAGCCCATCTTGGACACATATTTTCAATGCCTTTGTTGAGGTCAAAGTGCCATCAAAAAACAAGCAAAAAGACCTACTGGCTGAAACGTTTCTGTACAATGAATGCATATGAAATCATACACAGCGAAAGAGAAAATAATGCAGCATGACACTGTGGGAAAAGAGTTTCTGAAAGCTGATGTGTTCAGGTGAATTTTGTGTGGTACACAGAAGTAGGAGGTTAGTTCCAATGTGCGTCTTCGCTTCAGCAGCAAGGTCTTGAAAGAAAATGCATTTTCCATTCCATACTTGCCAAAGTCCACAAAACATCATTTCAGTATCAGTGTGCAATACTTTATCATCCCTGTTCAGAAATGACCACCAAGACCCAAACACATTTATACAAAATGTTTCAATTCTCCATTTCTTCGTTACACTCTGGATTTCTGGAACAATCTTTCATCAGGGAAAATCAGGAAATGTTCATGAGGCTTGGCAGCTGGCTAACATACAGAAAAATATGTTGCACATAGCTCACAAAAAGCATTAGTGCCTTGGCCTCTTGTGGCAGGCAGAGAAACACTCAGGGCACAGTCCCACATCACAGCCACTGCACTCCCAGCCAGAACATACACACGTGGCATGACCAGCTACACAGTTTTCCTTCCTTTCTGCAACCACCTTGATCAGATCATGGCCTCCAGGCGATGAGCTGGATCTGCCTGAGGTGGTGGGGCCTGTGGGGCTTGGGGGTTGTCCCTGGCAGCTCTAATTTCAGCAGCTTGACACTTCTGCACACAACTTTCTGAGGCGGATAGTAGTCTCCAGCCAGGCCTCCACCACTGAAATCATGAAGTGGTACCTGAAGAGTATGGGGGCATCACTGGTGTTCAGCTTAGCGATCAGGTAGCTGTTCAGGGCAGCTCTGCCAAACAGAGAGAAGGCCACTTTTGATGTCCACTTCTTGTCCTCCTCTCAGTGAGGTACCAGTACAGCTTGGCATCACCAAGGTCCACTCCTCCCATTGACTTGTTGTACACTGTCTTCAGCAGCAGATTCTGAATTACAAACAGAGAAAAACTTTTATGATTATTTTGTTTCTCTACTATGTTCATGACATTTGTTTTTTTATTCATGAATAAAATGAATATCACAATGTTACTGTAAAATATAATTATTTGCTTATGATTTTTTTTTTAATAATTACAGTGAAGACTGAAAATGAACATATCAAGAATTCAGCAGTTTCATGTGAGCTTTCTATAATGAGAAATAGACTGCATCATAAAATTACCAAAATATAACTATGATTATACCTAAACCATTTCTTGATAGGAGCCACACCCACTTTGCCACGCCCACACACATTGTGTTTGTTTTGAACATGAATGACTCAAAGACAAGACAGATGTATGGTCTCAAACAAAATATTATACTTTACCCTCCTTTTAGCAACATTTACAGTGTTCACAATAAAAAAAAATTCGGATTCGCTGTTTTGATTTGGCCAGAAACAGAGCGTCAGTGCAATTTGACTCCCACCACCACCGTCACCTCCCCCCCCCCCCCCCCCCCCCCCCCCCCCCCCCCCCCCCCCTCTGGTGGCGTACCACAAACTGCTAACTATCCAACAACATGCGTGCGTGACAAGATCGATTTCAAAGTTTCAAACTTTCCAAGTTTCTGTCCACTTACCGGCTTCACTTTCGTCGCTGTCGCTTGCAACAAATGACTCGTCACTTGTGTCATGCTCACGCACCTCCATGTCTCTCGGTCACTTTCTGCTGAACTCCTTTTTTTAGTCATATCGGACTCCAATCGATCGACATGCTAGTACAAGTTACCAGAGGATGGCTTGTAATGCAAATGAGGCCGCTGCCCGGATGTTTAACGGCAGTGGCTTAACGGGCTAATACCTTATGTAAACAGAGCCACGATCGTGGCCTCACGCAGTCTACTGTGAAAGCCACGATCATGGCCAGCCGAAGCCTACATGTTAATTTCTACTGGACTGCATTATTGTTATTGTCAATTTAGTGGTGTGGTGGTAGTAGTAGTAGTAGTAACAGCAGCAGCTGCAGCAGCAGCAGTAGTAGTAGTATCATCATCATCATCATCATCATCATCATCATCATCATCTTCCTGATTGTACCATCAGCAGCAGCAGCTGCAGCAGCAGTAGCAGTAGTAATAGTAGTAGTAGTAGTAGTTGTAATTGCCCTCTTTCTCTCTCTGCATGCATGCGTGCATGTGTGCGTCCAAATCATTCACCTTACTAAATAAAACAACATTCAAGGCGCAGTGAGTGAAGGAATGTTGAACAGGAAGAACAGGAGACGGGCTGAATTCTCTCACCCCATCCCAACCCCCCCCCCCCCCCCCTTTCACATCTTATTCCCCCAGCACTTCCACAAGCCACAGAGTAGTGCACATCTCTATTTTTCTGACTGGTGGAAAAGCATGACCATCTAATGAGTGTTGTCCCTCCATGTTCTTTTTTTTCTTCTTCTTTTTTTTCTGACTCCTGTTTCTGTTCTCCTGCTGAGAGTTGGTCACACCATCCTTCACCACACTGTGCTGATAAGTCTGCTGTCATCTCCATCATTCAGTGTCCCCACATAATTATGTTTTATACACACTGTGCTGATACATCTGCTATTCATCTCCATCATTCAGTGTCCCCATATGTGTTTTTATACACACTGTGCTGATAAGTCTGCTGCTGTCATCTCCATTCAGTGTCCCCATATATGTTCTATACACACTGTGCTGATAAGTCTGCTGTTCATCTCCATCATACAGTGTCCCCACATAATTATGTTTTATACACACTGTCCATCATTCAGTTTTCCTCATATATGTTTTATACACACTGTAACTGACTGGTAAGTCTGCTGTTCATCCCCATCATTCAATGTCCTCATATATGTTTTTATACAGTGTTCGCCATGGCAAAGGATGGCATGTGAGAAGATGGGAGAGAGGGGGGGGAGAGGGAGGGGGAGAAACAGAGAGAGAGGGGGGAAAGAGAAGGGGGAGAGAGAGAGGGGGGAGAGAAGAGAGGGAGGGAGGGAGGGAGGGAGAATGAGAGAGAGAGGGAGAGAGGGGGGAGAGAGAGAGAGGAGAGAGAGGGGGGAGAGAGAGAGAGTGGGGGAGAGAGAGAGAGGAAGTGGGAGGGTACACAAGAAGGGGGAGGGTGGAAAGGACTATTTTTGTTCAATATCAAAGGGGTGTTTGTGATGACAAGGGTTGTGCCAGACAGGACTAGATATAGCAGATTGGGGGGGATGGGGGGAAGGGGGGGAGGTGGCTGGAGAGGGGTAAGACTGGGCATGGTGTGGACTGAGGAGGTGGTCACTGAGATATCCAGTGCACATGGTCTACCTGACCAGGGCAGCAGTCCGTGTTCTGTAAGCAGTGAGGAGGCCAGACATCTATTGGCGGACATTTGTGATGGGGCCATGATGTCTGCCTGAATGCCAAGGTGCTTGAATCACTGAGCTCTTGTAAGGGAGAGTAGAGAGGGGGGGGGGGGGGGGGGGGGGGGTTAGAGACAAAGGGAATGAGGAGAGAAAAGTGGTAAGGATATCGCTCTATTTTTTCTATCTATCGGTGTATCTGAGTTTCCACATATGTATCTATAGTTTCCCCTCTCTCTCTCTCTCTCTCTGTATGTGTGAATGTGTATTGTTTGCAATGCGTGTGTGTGCATCAGTGTGTGTGTGTGTGTGTGTGTGTGTGTGTGTGTGTGTGTGTGTGTGTGTGTGTGTGTGTGCGCGCATGTGTGTGTGTGCATGTTGTAGACGAAGGGTAGGGGGTACATGTGTACTTCTATGTGCTTATGTAATTAAGATTTAAGATGACAGTCCCACAGCTGAATGGCTGCAGGATGCATCACAAAATGCTGTCACAGGTTCACCATCTTCAGGGTACTGACTGGTGGAAGTGACCTTCATTCTCCTTCTACTGACTTACTCTCTCCGTTTCTCTCTCTCTCTCTCTCTCTCTCTCTCTCTCTCTCTCTCTATCTCTCTCTCTCTCTCTGTCTGTCCGTCTCTTTGTCTGTCTCTCTGTGTCTCTTACACACACACACACACACACACACACACACACACACACACACACACACGCACACACTACTCACACACACACACACACACACACACACACACACACACACACACACACTCACCTACTCACTCACACGTGCTTGCACACACACACACACACACACACACACACACACACACACACACACACACACACATTCACACATATTATCAAATTATGTCCATTATGTTCATTTTTACTTGAAGATCTGCGGTCAAAAATCTGTTCCATTTCGATAAAATAACTGCACCTACCACCACGATGAAGGAGCGATAGTGCTGACAGGCGCCAAACAAGCCGAGGATGACAGCGATGATCTGGAAGAAGTTGCCAATGATAGGCGCCCACATGTAACCCAGGAAATCAAACACCTGCCGCTCCACAGTAGACACCTGCACACAATAACCTACAAACATTGTTGATACAATCACAAACTGACATTGTTGATACAAACACAAACTGACATTGTTGATACAAGCACAAACTGACGTTGATACAAACACAAACTGACATTGTTGATACACACACAAACTGACATTGTTTATACAAACACAAACTGACATTGTTGATACAAACACAAACTGACATTGTTGATACAAACACAAACTGACATTGTTGATACAAACACAGACTGACATTGTTTATACAAACACAAACTGACGTTGATACAAACACAAACTGACATTGTTGATACAAACACAAACTGACATTGTTGATACAAACACAGACTGACATTGTTTATACAAACACAAACTGACGTTGATACAAACACAAACTGACATTGTTGATACAAACACAAACTGACATTGTTGATACAAACACATTGTTGATACAAACACAAATGACATTGTTGATACAAACACAAACCGACAGACAAGCACACTTCTATCTCTGCACACATGCATGATGTATAATGCACCTGCATATCATCAGCATCACTCACACACAGACACAGACACAGACACACGCGCACGCACACACACACACACACACATTTATATACAGTGACATATGCACACACACATACCGACACCTTTACACCATCTACTCACATCAGTGTGCCTGATATGGTGGGCTGAGACCGAGTGAAAGGTAAAAACTTCAAGATCATTCTATTAACACACACAAACAATAGTGAATCTGGTGTGTTGAGATCGCGAGTGACATTCAAGAAACATGAGCCATCCACGTGAAGAGCGATGTGAAAAATCCCATGAAAACTCAAAGAAATGGAATCCGTGGACAATGCCCTGACAGGAGCCCCCTCCTCCTGGCCCCTGTCATGACTGGGCCCCCTCCCACCCTCCTTCGGTTCACACAGCAGGAGGGACAGGGCACTCCACACTGAGACATCACATGTTTCACAAAGTTCCACACCGGCCAGTCTTCCAGTTATCCACGCGGCACAGCCCCCGGGACAGCAGAACACTTCCTGCAGGACTGTCCCACACATGAAAAGCTGAGGGCAGAGACCTGGCCTGCCACACAGTACGATGAGGGAAAAGCTTTATGGATCACTGGAGGGCCTCTGCCCTACAGCAGCCTTCGTCAGTGCCTCTGGGCTCCTGTCTGAGTGAAAGAAGAAGAAGGTATGGCAGGAGAGGTCACAGTAAAAAAAGAGTTCTCCCAATGCAACAGCTGAGGATAGATGATACCCGACCTTACAGTACCTACAGTCAAAGAATTCTCCCAATGCAACAGCTGAGAGTAAATGATACCTGACTTTACAGTACCTACAGTAAACAAGAGTTCTCCCAATGCAAATTACTTTAAAAACTGATTTATCTGGAACAAATTCAGTCTCTCTCACTAGTTTTTCCAATATTTCAAAGCCTGTAGTTCCTATTTCTCTTCAAAATGTCATTTACACACAAGTTAGCAAGAGTTCTCACTCTCTGGTCATCACGCACAATGGTTGTACACCACAAGTGCAACTACCACTCAAGAACTTCATCTCAAGATTTTTTTTTTTTTCAGTTCGTAATATTCATTGTATTTTCAACACACTTGTGAAAAAAAAAAAAAAAAAAAAAAAAACAGCCAAAAATTCTATGGATAAACATGTCTGTATAATGCACAAATACAGCAATCTGGTATGAGGATAACAAGAACCAGATTACTCAGGTAAGATACATTGTGTGTGTGTGTGTGTGTGTGTGTGTGTGTGTGTGTGTGTGTGTGTGTGTGTGTGTGTGTCCTCCAGTTGTAGTGATCTTCATAACTGACTGTTGTGTGATACCAAGTCTGCTCAGCCTTCAACGTCTGCAACATTTCGTGTACTTCATAAAACGTTCTAACTGCACAATGGCTTACAATGGAAAACAGAAGAACCTGATTGTGAAAATGGTGATGTGGTCACTTACTGTGAAAAAATCATGATGTGGTCATTTACTGTTCAAGGCTAGAATCAGTTGTAGGTTAACACTTTCATCAGTGTAGCTGGAAGAAACCTGCAAAATTTTAAGGATTCTTCTGGCATCAGAAAAAATCTACAAATAAAAGCTCTGCCGAACTGGAACAGATACTGCACGCTCAAGAGCAACCGAAGGAGTTGGTTACTGGCAGGAGAGCCATGTTTTACAGCAGGAAACACTCTTGCCACAACAACCATGCTATTTGACAATCTTCTGAACCCTCGCCTTTCTCGCATACTACAACTGCGATTGTCTTTTATCACCACAAGTGGTAATAATCCTGTGTTATTTTTTCGATATTTTCGTCATCATCATAACTGTTTTCATTATTCCTATCACTAGAGCTGTTATCATCATTACTACTTCAAACTCGTATCATTTCCTTCCTGACAGCCTTGTTTTCATTCAATGCCATCTTGTGCCATATCTGACAAGGATCAGCGATTGCTCGTTCAGCATTTGATTGTCCCGAGTGTTGTTTCTCTTGCCTTGCTGCAGAAGACCCCATGAGGTCGAAACGCGTGCTGTTTTAGCTTATGATTCGTTTGTCCACACTGTTTGGTGGAGTCATAATAATTACTTTTAAAACTCGTTTAGATCACCGCCAGCAGTCGTCCCACTTTGCAACTACATGAAGTAACTGCTTTTATCTTAATTTTGCAAGTTTCAGTAAGAGCAGATGTCCTGTTATGAATCATGACACGTGAATATCTTAAGAAGCATCCATCTATTTGGGAATTCTCAGACCAGCTGCAGTGACAGTGACAAGCAAGCAAAGAAATAGGTTGAGAAGCAAATTAAACTATGGCAAAGACACACTTTACAGCTTTTTTACTATTGCCTGAGAGAGACAGTGTGTGTGTGAGTGTGTGTGTCAAAGTCAAAATTTTATTTAGAGATGGAAACATTATATAAGCAGCATATCTGTGTTTTACATCAAGCCATCTATGAAAAAAGAAAAGAAAGAGAGAAAAAAAAACCTCAAATTGCCTTTCATCAAAAGGACACAGTAAACATACCGTCTTACCCTCTCCCATCTCCTCCCCTTTACCCACTCACTTCCATTCACGTAAAAGGTATCAATGCTCATTGCCACCCCTTTGGTACATTCACGAAGTGTGTAGCTTTACCAATGTATTTCTTTTCTGCACAGGATGGACATTTTTTTCAGTATCATATGTGGTTAACGATTCATCAGATAATCTTTCAATTTTTTCTTAAATATGTTTTTATTTTTTGTGTATTTTTAAGGGTTTTGTGAGTTTATTCCACAGATTTCCACCTGATATATATATATATACAAAACTGGATTTGTATAAATTGCTGCTTTGTCTAAGAATGGACAATAAATGATTATGTCTATGGCAATTGACTCTAAATGTTTCTGTAATATTTTGGGGAGCTGTTCCATTAATAACGTTATGCATACAAAGGGCTTTATTGAAAAGAGTCTGTTTGGGAAGGTTAATATTTTAAGTTGTTTGTAATCTTCATCAGTTAGGGGAGCTCAATTTTAACAATACTAATTTCAATGCTCGTTTGTACAGACGATGAATTAATTTTAAATTATGTTCACTACAGTTGTTCCAAAGGGTTTGATGCATAATCAATTAATGACAAGATATGTGCACAGAGAAAAAAAGTTTCCGAGAGTGGGCATCAAGGAAATTTTTTATTCGAGACAACTGAAAATATTTTTTTTGAAAGGCGTTTTGCTAAGAATGTTGTATGTTCAGTCCAAGATAAATCTTTGTCAATAATGACACCTAGTGTTTTGTGTGAACTGACTTCCTCAACTTTATTGTTGGATATGAGTAAAGGCTGAATATTTTATTTCATTTTTTGTCAACTTTGTCTTGTAGACATGTACATGCACTTTGTTTTAATAGCATTTAAAGACATATGTTTAGTTGTGTCCATGCACTAAGTTTATCGATATCTGCTTGAAGCTTAATTGTTAATTCATAGGCATCAGTGTCGTTCTCGTGAAGAGATGTGTCATCTGCAAACATTTCACATTTACATTTAACAAAACATGGCAAATCACTTACGTAAATAGTAAACAAAATAAGTCCTAACACAGAGCCTTGTGGAACACCATGTCTGACAGGCATAAATATTGACAATTTGTCAGCTACAGCTACTAATTGTTTTTGGTCACATAAAAAAGATGAAATAAGACATGAATTCTGGAGTCAGTTTGTAAAGTTCAAGTTTACAGCACAAGATTAAGAAAGAATGGTTGATGACATCAACAGTTTTTAAAATTCTACGAAGAGAATACCTGCAAATCTATTCTCTATAAGGGATTCTCCCTTCTATTTTTCATATTTGATTGACTTAAAAATGAATAAGTATGGCTTGACCATCCTGTTTGCTTTTGAAACTGATTTTATTCATGTTTTTATTGCATTTATGCTTACTGTTGTAAAAAATAAGATTCCACTATTCTTTTATATCCATACTGAAGAGTGTTACAACTGACCCTTGTCCATTGTTTCAAGAATCAAATATACAAAAGACACACTGACTGCTTGTGCATGCTTCTTTTTCTTTGAAATGAGCAGGCTGACTTGTTTTATGTTCCTTGGCAGCTGTAATAGATGTTTACATAACACACCATAATGTACAAACATGAGATGGTGTCAGACGTGATGACAGATATGAAAACTCTACCTCGATCTTCACTTACAAACTGACAGAACAGCTGACTTTAAACATCATCTTAGTAATATCATCCAGCATTCCAGAAAGCCCCAGTTTCACAACCCTTGCTCTGGTATTACTGTACTGTTGTAGACATTTTTCATGTCCAGCAACACAACTGAGTTATCACTGGGTGATCTGATATTTTTCGTGTCATCAGAAAAAGTATAACACAGTTATCTTTTTCATTCTATTTTCATGCATTTTGAAAGGTGTAACTTTCAAAAATTACAGAAATTTTTACCTGTTTCAAGTTCTGAAATTCTATTACCCGAGTCCCATTCTTTGCACGACCTTTTGTCACTGTCTCACCTATAGAGAACTGGTATGTTAATGAGGTCAAATGAGGTCAGATAGTAACCGACATGCGGTTGTGTTAGGTGTTATTTCTAACAGTGTGTTCTCCATTAGGCCTAGATGGGAAATTTTCGTGGAAATTTTCAATGGCAGTCTTAACCAAGTGATCCCGTTTTGCACAACAATATAAAATTGAACTTACCTCATTACTCCTCATGCAAAACGTCTCGTGTGTGTGTGTGTGTGTGTGTGTGTGTGTGTGTGTGTGTGTGTGTGTGTGTGTGTGCACGACCACGCATGAGTGTTGTTGCATGCAAGAACCATCTCTCTCTTGACAGTTAGACAGACAGATATAGATCAAGTAATTGATTTACTTCCCCTTCATGTAGCAGAATAATGTCTTCTTACTTAAATGATGCTAACGATGGAAGTTATTGACTGTTAATTTCAAGCTTGTATTTGTTAATAATATACATATACATATATACACATATACACTCTGTCTGTCTCTCTCTGTTGCTGTCTGTCTGTTTGTCTCTGTGTGTTGTGTCTCTGTCTCTCTTGCGCTCTCGCGCACACACACAGACACACATACATAATCACTCCTCACCACCACCACCATCCATCAACAACAGATAGTGTGGTGTCCTGTTCATTGATTTAAAAAAAAAAAAAAAAAAAAAAAAAAGCATTTGATGAGAGACCACAGACTTCTCAGAATATCAAAATTGTATGGCTTATCCACAAATTATACTCTTAATTTTTTTTTCACTTACATGTAAAGAATAGGCAACAGTGTGTAATGATGAATACAGCTGCCTTTTCATTTTCAAACACTTAACTATGGCGTCCCACACAGCTCCATCTATCCTGGGTCCTTTACTGTTCACAATTTACCTCAACGATCAACCTTTCCAAATCCACATGTGAACTCATTGCTTATGATACAACAATCACATAAATCATTGTGATGTTAACTGTTCTGGCAAAAGCTTAACAAGAAAGTGCTGTTGATCTCGAAAAATGGACTGAACTCAAGTGACATGTCACTTTATCCTAACAACAACAACAACACAACAACAGCAAAAACAACAACAAAACAAAAAAAAACAACAACACACCACCTAAATCCATGCCTGTCACAACCGCGCAGAAAATACCAAGCCTCACTATTAAGCTCCCTCCTCTGTTATCTTAAAGATGAACTCACTGAACTGGTTACATACCAAGTGCCAGGAATAACAGTAGATGACAATATTAGTTGGCATCCTCATGTAACTTCTCTGTGGAAAAAAAAAAAACCTTCCAGGGAGTCTATTAACTCTCTAAAGCTTCCAGAAAATCTATCAACTCTCTAAAGCTTCCAGGAAGTCTATCAACTCTCTAAAGCTTCCAGGAAGTCTATCAACTCTCTAAAGCTTCCAGGAAGTCTATCAACTCTCTAAAGCTTCCAAGAAGTCTATCAACTCTCTAAAGCTTCCAGAAGTCTATCAACTCTCTACCTCGACCTTCACTCATGCAAGCTCTTTCTGGGGTCTCCTATTCAGTCATACACAGACTGTTTGTTAGTCTACCCTATGGAGCTCCAGCACTAACACCCTATGGGACTCCAGCAGCACTAACACCCTATGGGACTCCAGCACTAACACCCTATGGAGCTCCAGCACTAACATCCTATGGAGCTCCAGCACTAACACCCTATGGGATTCTACCACTAACACCCTATGGGAACTCCAGCACTAACAGTAACACCCTATGGGACTCCAGCACTAACACCCTATGGGACTCCAGCACTAACACCCTATGGAACTCCAGCACTAACACACCCTATGGGATTCTACCACTAACACCCTATGGAACTCCAGCACTAACAGTAACACCTATGGAACTCCAGCACTAACACCCTATGGAACTCCAGCACTAACACCCTATGGAGCTCCAGCACTAACACCCTATGGGACTCCACCACTAACACCCTATGGACTCCAGCACTAACACCCTATGGAACTCTACCACCAACACCCTACGGGACTCCAGCACTAACACCCTATGGAACTCCAGCACTAACACCCTATGGAACTCCACTCCCAGCACTAACACCCTATGGGACTCCAGCACTAACACCCTATGGGACTCCAGCACTAACACCCTATGGGACTCCAGCACTAACACCCTATGGAACTCTACCACCAACACCCTACGGGACTCCAGCACTAACACCCTATGGAACTCCAGCACTAACACCCTATGGGACTCCAGCACTAACACCCTATGGGACTCCAGCACTAACACCCTATGGGACTCCAGCACGAACACCCCATGGGACACCAGCACTAACACCCTATGGGATTCTACCACTAACACCCTATGGGAGTCTACCACTAACACCCTATGGGAGTCTACCACCACACCCCCTATGGGACTCTACCACTAACACTGTAACAGTAACACCCTCAAACCATTGTTGACCCAACACAAGCCGGCATTCAAGTCAGTTCACCTAAACAGCAGTAGTCTCCTGACTCAGACTACAAAAAGCTTCAATCTTTCCCCTTCATCCGTAGATAAGAATACAACAAAGAGATCATGAAGCACAAGATGTTGTCGGGAAGGCACCTCAACATTAATTAATTCACCGATTCTCAATTAATTCTTCAAGAATTGTACCCAAAATCCATTAAAAAAAAAAAAAAAGAAGAAGAAAAAAATAAACAGAAAAAGAAAAATCCATTATATCTCTGTTCCAAGGACTGACTTGTTTAAATACTTGATTACGGTGTCAACATATACTCCTTTTTTTTTTTTCTACTTTGCTTAAAGCCTATTGTTTTATAGTATGATAAATTTTATCCTTGCTTTCTATCTTTGAAGTGTGTATTTTCTTACATTTTTGTTTGTTTTCCATTGATATAATTGATAACGCCTACTGTTCTTGTACTAAATTCTGGCTACAATAGGTACCTGGCCATCTAAAAGATGGGCTCAGAGTTGTGTGGACATTTTTTTTTTTTTTTTTTTTTTTTTTTAAATTAAAAATATCGTAAATAAACTGATGATGTATCTGATATTTCAAATAATTCTGATAAGAATTTTCATGTATTTGGTTTACAGAACAAGATTATTAAGACATTTAGGCAACTCTGAAATGTCTCTACCAGGATATACTACCATACATAGAGCTCCCCACACACGCTATAGATACACATTTAGTTATCTACATCCATCAAAGTATCTGAAAAAAATTAATCGTACTAAGGATTTGAACACAGTATCGTGATGGTTTCAAGCTAAATTCGAATGCCCAAGACCACTTCCTTTTGGACCTGTCTGTAGAAATCCTGCAGAGTGCAGTATGGCGTGAAACTGTTATCTTCTGCTACACATATGTTCCACTACTGATGAATTAACATTGTTGGGAGATTTAACATGGTCTTTTGAAACCAGTTGAAACAAGTTTCTGGATACAAATGATTGAAGCTGTTCACCTGTCTTTGTCAACAGACAAAGCTACAAGCGTAACTGACTCTTTCAAAAACACTTATCGGGCACATTCATTCATTCATCCAAAACACTCAATATAGTGGAAATTTGTTCACCAAATTATGCTTGTAGTGCCCATCTTCCCATACACCTAACATGGATTCATGAAGAAAAGGTCACAATTTTTAAAAAAGTGTCATGCCTTCACTGAATACAGAGGGTTTTTTTTTTTTCCTGTTTTGAATCCACTCCATCTGTATTTCATTTCAAGAATTCATATATATATATATATATATACATATTTTCAATTTGTTCACACAAATTACAGATCCTGACAAAGTTTAGAATTTGCAATTCTTTTTTCATGTTTACAATAAACATGTACCTTTGAAAGCAAAACGTGTTAGGAGCAACCCTCAGTTCACACGTAGCGGGACAGATGCGTCAGCTTACAGTTTGTTTTTTCAAACAGGAACGGGAAAAAAAATACAAACACATGCATGCCCGCATGCACGTGCACATGCATGCACCTGCACACACACACACACACACACACACACACACACACACACACACACACACACACACACACACACACACACAAATCATGTTACAGATTTTTAAACCATGCAGTAAAGATGACTTACTTTCTTCAAGGCCTGCAGTGTCGTCAAAAACTGACAGTAAGTCAATTTGGAAAGTCATAAATCAAATAACCAATAAGAAAGTCGCTGACTCTAAACTCTATAATTCAGCAACATGTTCCCTGAAAGACTCAACTGTCAGTCATTTCCGTGGAAAAGGCAGCACAACTATAATGAAAGATGAAACTGCCTGTAACATTAATGGGGACCGTCCATGAATTCTGTATTTCAGAAACACTTCCTCTTAATTAAATGTCTTTGATTGCAGTGCATAACATATACAATGCACCTATTCATTTAAAACAAACATCTTCACTAGGGCTAGATGGTATTCTTCTTCCTCTTTCATAAATGTTTGCCTTCAACCAGCTGAAGCTTCTGACACTACAAAAGGCCGTATGGCGAAAGCTTGGCTGTGTCTGGAGTGGCACAGTCTTCATCCGTCCGTGGGCAGGGGTGGTTGGGTCTGTGGGGTGTGCTCGACAGCTGGAGGGTGGTGTTTTTTCGGTGGGCTCTGCTCTGCAGTCATGAAATACAGGCTGGTACACCCATGGGGATGCTACTTTAAGGCTGTTATGAATTGCATCCTGTAGTCTGATTTACCTCTGTTCAGGAGCAGTTATGTCCCTTGATATCTTAATGGAGTGTCCTGCGCGCGCCTGTACCCATCGTCAACACAGCGCGCAGGCCTCCAAGGGTGGTACAGGACTGCTCTAAAGGCAGGTGAGGACAGTGCTTCTCTGGGTCCTCCCAAGCACCTTCGGGTGTTTTCTTTTTCTTCTTTGCCTTAAGTAACTAGGCTGACCCTGGAGAAAGGTCCAGTGACGGTGAGGAAAGACCCACTGACCACAGGGAAAGTCCTGTTGACAGTGGGAAAGACTACAACTTTGGATTCTCTCTGGAGGGCGCATAAGACCGTATGGGGGAAAGCTTGGCTGTGTCTGGAGTGGCACTGTCTTCATCTGTCCGTGGGCAGTGGTGGTTGGATCTGTAGGGTGCGCTCGACAGCTGGAGGGTGGTGTTTTTCGCCGCCGTGGGCTCTGCAGTCATGAAATACAGGCTGGTACACCCATGGGACGCTACTTTAAGGCTGTTATGAATTGCATCCTGTAGTCTGATTTACCTCTGTTCAGGAGCAGTTATGTCCCTTGATATCTTAATGGAGTGTCCTGCGCGCGTGCCTGTACTCATCGTCAACAAAGCGCAGGCCTCCAAGGGTGGTACAGGACTGCTTTAAAGGCAGGTGAAGACAGTGCTTTCTCTGGGTCCTCCCCAGCACTTTCGGGTGTTTCTTTTTCTCCTTTCTTCTTCAACCAGCTGAAGCTTCTGACACTACAAAAGTGGCTTCCGGATTTAGCAGATAAGTTGAAATGCTGCCTGGATCATCAGCTTATTTATAGTGGGCTAGGATAGGAAAAGGGGAGTCTGGGGCCAACCACTATTTTTCAGGCCTGGGGGGGGGGGGGGGGGAGGGGGTGGTAGACCTTACTCTGTAGTGGGTGGGAAGGACCAAGTCAGGGAAAGGAATAGGTGGGGGGGAGCAGGAGAGGGAGTGGAGGAGGGGAGTGGAGCAGGGGAGGGGGAGGAGGTTATATCCAGGATCGGAATCCCTCCAGCAAGGCTGATGTTACTGCCTCTGCTGGAAGGTCGTTCCATTCTCTCCCAGAGTGTGGAAAGAAATGGCTCTTTCTGTAGTTCCTGTAGTAGGATTCTATGTTGTACTGCAGCTCATGGGCATTTCTGGTGTTGTACTGGTGGGTGTAATGCAGAGGGGTGTGCGCAGAGTCGATCTTGAAGTCGCCATGGTGGAACTTGTACTTGTAGAAGGTGGCTAACCTGATTTGCTGACATCGCTGTTCTAAAGGAGCCCAGGGCAGCTGATCATACATGGCACTTATGCTGATTCTATTGGTAGTAAAATTCTGAAATTCTCTGCACCGGCTATTTACAAAACCCTAATTTACATTTACAGCTTATGCATCTTAAAAAAAAACAATTGTTGAATTTCCAAAGGCATTTAACATTGCCAAAGTTTATTCTTTCACATAAATTAGTACACAGTTCAGAGCCTTCTAAAGTTCTGCAAGTCTGTTCATTCATTACCTAACTACCTTCAGAACCTTTTAAAGTTCTACAACTCTGTTCATTCATTACCTAACTACCTTCAGAGCCTTCTAAAGTTCTACAAGTCTGTTCATTCATTACCTAACTACCTTGTCTAAACTGCTAGTAAGGCACATTAACAATACTTTACCATTTTTTTTTCAATCCGTTTCATCTGAACCAGTCAGGTTTCAAAGCTCACTTCTCACGCTAACTTCCTTAAAAGATAAATGGTTAACTAATATCAATAATAATGAAATTACTGGTGTTCTCTCTTTTTTTTTTTCTCACTAAAGCCTCCCATGCACTTGATCACATACTTTCTCTAACACACACACATGCACACACGTGCGCACACACATGCATGCAATGCATGTACGCATGTATGCACGCACGCACACACACACACACACACACACACACACACACTATTTGCGGGGGATAAGGAAGAAGGGGGTTGGGGTGGATAAAAGGGGGGGGGGGGAAGCAAAGGGGGAGGGGGAAGTTGTTTTTTGTTTGTTGTTGTTTGTTTGTTTTTTTTCTTTAATACTGTCATCCGTTTTGACTTTAACTGATTAGTTAGTTGTTGGTTATAAGTATTTTGTTTCATGTTAATCTTCTCTCATGTCTTGTGTAAAGATATTCACACACTTACACATCCACAACGCTCACTCACACACACACACACAGACACACACACACACACACACACACACATTCGCATGTACGCGCACCTATACATACACACATTATGTGCACGCTCGCAATTACTGCGGTACACATTCACCTTTTTTTTTCTTTTTTTTTTTTGTCTAATATCACGAATAGTGGATAGACGTTAAATGAAGGACACACACACACACACACACACACACACACACACACACACACACACACTCACTCACTCTCTCTCTCTCTCTCTCTCTCTCTCTCTCTCTCTCTCACAGTCACACACACACAACTTAAGATCTATGGATGGAGAGTCCTGTCCTTCATAGGTGACTTTGCAGCCTTAGCGGACTGACAGCCAGGTCAGTCTGGCAGGGAAGACGCTGGCAATGTGTAGTTCCTGTCGGGGCTACCGAGACCGCCAGCCAGCCAGATCAGTCTGGCCTGGGAAGACACCGGCAATGTGTAGTTCCTGTCGGGGCTACCGAGATAGAAAATGGAAGAGCATCAATATGGGATGTAGTGGTAGGCAGTTCAAACCCTGTTGTCACAGAGCAAGCTCACTAAACTGAACTTGTTTTCAAGAAAGGATATAGGCGCGTGTTCTGACGCACTCTCGCGCATAAACACTAGTAGGTCACCACTGTCAGTGTCACGGACTCTCATGTCGCACAAGCAGTTGCACTCAGAGAACAACTAAAGTAAATGATGCTATGAAGTAATTTCATAAAGAGAAAGATAAGTAATTTACCTTGGGGCTTATGTCTTTAAGACTTTCGTACAAACACGATGAGACAAGGATAGTTATTCAGTTTCCGAGCTAGCTCGAACTTCAAATTCCTCTTCAAGCTGCCGGAAGTGTCTTCCGACAGGTACCGCATACAAATAATAATCTACATCTTCTTTCTCGGTTTCAGTCCCCCCCCCCCCCCCCCCCCCCCCCCCCCGTATATAGGTATATAATTCACACCATTTATGTTTCAACTGCCAGACGTTTTCATTTCAACCAGGTACCTTAAAACAGTTTCCGTACCATTATTTGCAGGGTTTTTTTTTCAAAAGTTTCAGTTTCAGTTTCATCAAGGAGGAGTCGCTGCGTGCGAACTAGTTCATATACGCTACACCACATCCGCTAGGTTTTGAGACGACCCTACCTGTTACACATGATTTTAAGTTGATGGATGAATGGCGATGTTGATCTGCAAAGTGCTGATGTACCTTTACATCAGCACTTGGCAGACCAACATCGCCTGCCTACTAGCATCTTGACAGCAGTAGAGTTGTTAGCCAGCTTTCTTTTCAAACCTGTAGATACCTGTTGTGGCTACTTACTGAGACCTGAACCCAGGATTGTTAGGACAAAGTGGTGGCTTTTTAAACTATTATTCACACACACACACACACACACACACACACACACACACCCTCTTAAGTCCAAATCTTTGCCAAGTCATTACTATGAAGACAGTTGAGTTGTTGGCCTGCGATTGTTTTTCCCCCACTATTAGATTGTTCGTCTTTGTACTTATCTGTCATTATTCAAGTTTAAAAGGCTGAGAAAGAAAATTTATGTGCGTTAATTGTACCACCTCATGTGTGTCGGTGGGCTGAGTTTATTGATGTGAACATTGTAATATCAATACACGGAGAAGTTAGTTAATTTTTGTTTTAGATCAACTACACGTCGAATAGAAGTTTATTGTGTTCTATGGGACTTCGCTGGAAAAAAAAAGAAAAGTGTTCTCCGGGAATTCAATATTGATTGTTGTGCCTTGTGAATCTGCGATTCTTCTTCAGTGGATTAGTGTGCTTTATGAATCTGCGGTTCTTCTTCTAAGGATTGCTGTGCTTTGTGAATCTGCGGTTCTTCTGCTATGGATTACTGTGTCCTGTGAATCTGCGGTTCTTCTTCTGATAGTTCGACGTGATTTATTGTGCTTGTTGTGTGAGACTCTGTTTCTTTTCTTTATCGCTTGTGTTTGTGAACGGCTGTGTTTACCATGTGGGGACCTTGGTTATCCTTCTTCGTCTTATTTTAGTGCTGTAGGCTGTGGCTTCAAGAGTGCTGAGGAACCGAGTGCATTGACTGTATGTGTGAGACACTGTGGACGGCGCAGGCGAGATCTGTGAGTGATATCAAGATCTGTAATATGATATGCTGATATTGGATGAGTCAAGTCAAGTCAAGTAAACTTTATTATCTCAATTTGAGAAATTAGTTTGTGGTCGCACACATTCACAGCAAATAAACAGTAATTTTGTCACATTACCCATTTTCTCACATATGACATACATTCATATAAAGGGATTTGGATTTCAATTAAACATCTCCTCGGTTCATAAAAATCAATGGACAGGGGAATAAAACTTTGTTTAAATCTGACACTTCTGCATTTAACCGATCGATATCTTCGTCCTGACTGAAGAAGGTCATACTGATTTGCAAGAGCGTGGGTCTGGTCACACGCAATCTTCTTCGCTTTACAAACAACACGGGCACCTGTACAGCTCACTCAGACTTTTTTGTCTCTCACCAACGATTTTTCCTCCCACGTTCACCACTTTTCTCAGGCACATTTCTACTCTTCACAGTCAACCCACCATACCAACACATAAATGAGAAAGTTAAAACAGATTCCAAGAAGCATGAATAAAATGTCCGAAGAATGTCAGTATTCACATGAAATGATCGCAGCTTGCGAAGACAATATAATCTGGTTTGACATTTTTTGTGGACATACTCAACATGGGATTTAAAATTCAGCTTATTATCTATAAAAGTTCCTAAATATTTGTATGATTCAACACGTTCTGCTTCAGCACCTTTGATAAAAAAAGCGGTGGTACAGCTTTTGGATTCTTTCTAAAATCAGTCAACATTTCTTTCGTTTTTGTTACATTCAGATCAAGATAGTTATGATCGCACCAGTCAACAAATCTTTGAACCTCCTTGAAGTAAACAGAATCAGAGTTGGAAAGATCCACAAGTGCTCCTCGAGTCACCTGAATATTTAATGTACAAAGTTGAATCACTTCCTGAACAATCATTTGTGTACAGAGTAAAAAGCACTGGCGATAAAACAGTACCCTGGGGCGCGCCAGTTGAAATGACTTTGGAAGACGAAAAACAACACTTTGATATCGAACAGACTGTGTCCTCTGTGTTAGAAAATCAATTATCCAAAGAATGAGCTTGTTACACACATTTATGTTAATGAGTTTCTTTGCCATCAGGTGGTGTTGAATGGTGTTGAATGCTGATGAGAAATCAATAAAGAGAATGCGTACAAAGGAGGCAGGTTTTTCGAGGTGTGAAAATGCATGATGATGGAGAAGTGTGAGTGTGGCATCATCTGTTGATCTGTTCTGTTGGTATGCGAACTGAAACGGGTCTTGGTACTGTGTAGTATCTTTTAAAACAGAACAGAGGACAATTCTTTCAAGACATTTCATTGCAACAGATGTGTGAGGGCAACTGGTCGGTAATCATTTAAACAGCTTGGGTTGCGTTTTTTTTGGGAACAGGACATACAGTGGCATTTTTCCATAAAACAGGAATTATACATTCTCTAAGTGACCAGGTAAACAAACGACTGTAAACATAGGAGAGCTGAGAAGCACACACCTTCAACAATTTTCCACAGATATTATCAGGGCCCATTGCCTTTCTCACATTTAAACGTTTGAAAAAAGACTGAACATCATTTTCCTCAATCACAACAGAATCACTTCCATCAACATCGTTTTTAACATTGCTTTGGAGTTCTTCCTTCACTTCCTTTAATTCTTTACTAAAATCTTTATCATCAAATCTACAGTAAAAATCGTTCAGCTTTTCTGCAAATTGCTTCTGTTCTTTTGCTGTTTTTTTGTTACTGATATTTTGGTTTGAACATTTTCCTGAACCTGATAAAACCTTTATTCCTTTCCATGCATCTCGCATATTTCCATTCTGGAACATTTTTTCGACTTTTTCTCTTGTAAGCTCTCTTTGATTCTTCAATCTCTGTTTGCAGTTTCTTTTGTACAACCTTACGATCGCTTTTATTGCCTGATTGAAAAGCTTTTTTTTTCTCATTTATTATCTTGATATATATATTATGTAGTGATATGTATTGATTTGTACCAATTCACATGAATGTATATTTTGATGGTTCAGGCACCATAATTATAAAAAAAAAAAATTAACTCGTGTGTTGCCTGGCTATCCATGTGCGTATGGTGTGGGTGTGTGTAGGGAATAATTATTACACGCATCCAAACTTTTGAGAGCGAGAGTCAGACAGCAAAACACGCACCGCACACCATCCGTAACAATTGTGAAGTTTTCCATCACTTCTGCAGCAGATGTCTGACCTATCCATTAGCCCAGCGCGCTGGTCAGACCTTGAGTGCCTGCCTACCGTTGTTTTGGTTTTGTTTGTTTGTTTGTTTTTGTTTGTGTAGTGAATGTACACATGTGTGTGTATGGATGTGTGGGCACGGGCCCATGTATGTGCGTTGGTGCATATGTGTGTGTATGTGTGTGTGCGCATGCATGTGTGCGCGTTTGTGTGTGTATGTGTGTGTGTGTGTGCCTGCATGTATGTGCGCGTGTGCGTGTGTGTGTGTGCGTGTACAGAAGTGCGTGTGTGTGTGTGTGTGTGTGTGTGTGTGTGTGTGTGTGTGTGTGTGTGTGAAGTGTGTGTGTGTGTGTGTGTGTGTGTGTGTGTGTGTGTGTGTGTGTGTGTGTGTGTGATTTGTGGGTTTGTGTAGTAGAACTTTCGTTTTCCGTCTGTTCACATCTGTGATATTAGACAAAGAGAGAGACAGCAAGAGAGACGCATAAATTTGTCTATGACTATGTAACTGTATGTATAATGTGGTTATCTAAGCGTTTATAAAATGTCCCTCCAAAGATTCTGACAACTTACCTGCAAATAATCTTACCTAAATATTTGACTGGAATACAAATTAAAAGAAAAAACAACATTGAAGGCAAACTTTAAATCTGAAAAAAAAAACATCACATAAAGACTTGCCTGATAATGGTGGTAAATGTGCTTTAAGAGAGTAAAACAGTCAAACAGCAGTTGCTTGTTGGTTAATCTTCGTTTTCCACAAATACATTTTGTTTTGCTTACATGTGTAGTTTCTAAAGCATCAAGTTTTAATTTATAAAATATTGAAAGGAATTTTCTGTATTGATACATATTTTTCATTCGTAAATGAGGAATGCTGTTTACATGTTCATAATTAATTAAATTAGTCTTTTTTGATCAGCCACACCAAGCAACGTATTTTTGTAGTGTTTTCTGAATCGGAACTAAAACGGTTTGCTTTAATAACTGATTGAGTTCAGGTAATGTAAAAGATATATATTCAATACCGTGGCGCACATTTCCTTTCTGGCTCCTCTCTTTGCACATCTATCAGCTAGCTCATTACCCCAAATAACCACAATGCGATGGAATCCAACAGAAGGTGACATCAGTTCCTTTACATATCAAAACATGAATAAGATGACATATTTCATTTTCAAGAAAGTCGTTCGAAATGATATTTGAAAAATGTATGGATTGTGGAACAGACATGAATCCATGCAAATAACTACTTTAATTTTTGATTAGGGCAAGTCAATCAAACGTGACAATGCGATGATAATAGCTATCATTTCGGTGACAAATATTGATCTGCCTTTCCGATGGAATATGTCTTTTCAACCTTTAGTGATGGCATAACAAACGCAGATCCAGACTGATTATCAAACAATACTGAGCCATCTGTGTAAACTTTAAGATGTTGAGGATATTTCTCATGTATATGCATCTTTACAGAATACAATAAAATATTTCGTTGGTGAGTTTTGCTCACATCAGTGTGGTCAAAATCAAAATGTGTCATGTTTCTTTCTCAGTGGGAGGAAATCAAGGCTACCTTCGCTAATGTCTCAGAACTGACTGTTGACTCTTTCAAAAGATTTTCTGTACACGAACCAATGGTAGAAAATGACAAAATAGTCTGAGCTCTTTTGGGATAATGAGATTCAGGTTTTATAGCGATCCCATTTACGTTCATACCTATGAGTGTATGACGGCTATACAACCAGGCCTGCAGAACAGGGAACTGGTCAAATTTTAGACAAATTCAGAAAGAATGCAAACGAGTGTTCCGGAAAGCAGAGACAGACCTCCTAAACAACATCATCAACAAAGGACTTGAAGAGAACAACGCCAAACCTTTCTGGAAATACATCAAATCAAAGAAACAAGATAATATAGGAGTTGCCCCATTAAAAGCTGGTGGCAAACTAATCAATGACAGCGCGGGCGGGTAAAGCAAACATCCTGGTTGAGCAGTTCAAGTCTATTTGCCCAGTCCTCACCACCTCAAAACGCTTCTCTCTACCAGTATCCCGCCATTAAGGATCTCCACATTGGAGAAAAAGGGGTAGAAAAGCTGCTACGGAGTATAAACCCAGCAAAAGCAGCAGGCCCTGACAACATACACAGCCGAGTTCTTAAAGGATGTTCAACACAACTGGTAGAAGGACTGACCCATATTTTCCAGAAGTCAGTCAACACAGGAACCCTACCAGATGGCTGGCTCACAGCAAATGTGGCACCAACCCTTAAGAAAGGGAACAAACGCCTGGCAGAGAATTACAGACCTGTCTCACTCACATCAGTCTCGAGCAAGCTCTAGAAGCATATTATCTGTAGTCATCTTATGGAACACCTAGAAAAACACCAGATACTCACCAACCTAAACCACGGGTTTTGTAGAGGATTCTCATGTGAGATGCAGTTGGTTACCACACTACATGATCTGTGTCAGAGCTTTGAGAAGAATGTTCAGACTGACATAGCCATCCTAGATTTTTCAAAGGCCTTTGACACGGTCCCACATTCGAAGCTCTTGGAGAGAAGCTGGGAAGCTATGGCATCAGAGAGCCTCTCTCTCAGTGGTTCACCACTTTCCTCATCCAGCGGAGTATGAAAGTGGTGGTAGATGGAAAGTCCTCCGAGCAAGTGACAGTAGACTCTGGTGTTCCCCAAGGTAAAGTACTTGGCCCCCTACTATTCTTACACAACATCAACGACCTACCTGCCTCCGTTTCATCTCAGGTCAGGCTCTCTGCAAATGACTGCCTTCTGTATCGAGAAATTAACACTCAGGCAGACCACATCGCCTTGCAAGATGTCTTGGGGGAAAAAAATGGAAGTGTGGGCTAAAGAATGGGGCATGAGATCCAATGCCAAGAAATGTCACATCATGAGTGTACGACACAGATCACCTTTCTTCTACCAGCTGGACACCACATCCTACAGCAAGTGGACTCTTACCCCTATCTTGGAGTTGAAATAAGCGAAAACCTGTCCTGGTCTACTCACATAGACAAGATCGCCAAGAAAGCTAATGTCAGCATGAGTATGCTTCGTGGGAACCTACTTTGAAGCCTGCCACAAAACAGCTTATGTCTCTCTTGTCAGGTCCCTTCTAGGGTACAGCTCCACTGTCTGGGACCATATATACGAAAAGCGAAATTGACAGGATAGAAGGCATCCAACGCAGAGCAGCCAGATAAATGAAGCGAGATTACTGGTCCCGAAACCCAGGCTTTGTAACAGCTGTGCTACAAGACATTGGTTTCCCTTTGCTGCAGGAAAGAAGATGGCAACACCAGCTCACCTCATTATTTAAGATCATCGA
>JADBJO010005154.1:0-45000 GCA_016801955.1 Conus betulinus
ACACTATAGTGATACTGACATTGGTACGTACAACCACTATAGTGATAGCTGACATTGTGTAGTAACGTACAAACACTATAATGATAGCTGACATTGTGTAGTACCGTACAAACACTATAATGATAGCTGACATTGTGTAGTACCGTACAAACACTATAATGATAGCTGACATTGTGTGGATAAAACGTACAAACACTATAGTGATAGCTGACATTGTGTAGTACCGCACTATACAAGAACACTATATTGTGATTAGTACTGAGCAGAAGATTATCGACTTAAAACGTACGAACACTATAGTGATAGGTGATATTGTGTCATAAGTACAAGCACTATAGTGTAGGAGATATTATGTTTCGTAAACGTACAAACAGTATAGTGATAGCTAATATTGTGTCGTACCAAACGCTAAAGGGCAGTGCCATCGCTGGCAGTTAAATTTACTCAATAAGACAGTGGTTTGATAATTCTCTAAAGTCCTAACAGCATCTGAACAAGAAAGCATGCTTCATCACTTTCCTTCAGACGAGAAAATCTACACAACGAGCAGAAATGGGACCAACCGTATAACACTGTGTACTTATTTAAAAGCAAATTCTTCAGAATGTGCCACGCAGGTCGTTTAAAAGAAAGTCTACCGGAAAACATCGCTTATATCCCTAGCAGATGTATACCAGCAACGACAAAGGAATCGTGGTGTTACAGTGTAAACGGCACATTACACAGTAAGTAAGCCAAATACCGGCACAGACCGTTTCGGCTGGCAGATTCTTCAAGTAAGAACGTTTCAACATGTTAACAGTAAGACGTAACTTTTACCAGTGTTACAAGCTTCAGTACATTATGGGTTCACATTACGACACGCAAAGCATTACAAACAAGTTTATAGCGGGGTGGGGTGGGTGTGTGTGTGTGGGGTGGGGGGGGGGGGGGGGGGGGGGGGGTTGTTTGTTTGCAGCCTCCATTTCAAGCCTAAGGTACATTTACGTTAATCATCGGTCTATTAAACTGATACACATTTCAATTGTCAGATCAGGATTTACGGTTGTTTTTTTTAAAGCATGCAATGTAGACAATTTCGTCTATTTCTTTAAGAGTTGTTTGTCTTCTTGGTCCATGCTGGAGTAGTGTAGCAACAACCAGTCATCTATCATTACTACAGACGGTTATCGAACTGTTGGATTGATTGATCACATGTATGTATTGAACTTTGGAAGAAGATAACACTTCTAACTATGTGACTCGTGGCTCGTGACTCGTGACTTCGGTCGTGTTCAGTGGTGAAGGCCTTGATCCAAGATGAGCAGGACACCTGCACTGTAGAGGGCGAGATGCTAATGTTGCGCATGCGTAAACGAAGTAAACAAAAGATGCTTAAAACAGTACGGCTTTCCGGCCGGGTCTGGATAGGTGGCTGTGGGGCGGGTCGTTCGCAGTGTCGTGTGGTTACCTGGGTAGCGGACGGGTGGCCCCGCGGTTGTTTGACTATGATGAGATGAGAGAGAGAGACAGAGACAGAGAGAGAGAGAGAGGAGAGAGAGAGAGAGAGAGCATGCTATGTTTGGAGTTAAGCGTCGGGAGTGTAAGAAAAGGGAGGTGTTATCACTCAGAGAAGTTTTGGCCTTCGGTACAAACTCTGCCTCGGTACTAAGCAATGGGCGTCCACGTCAATGTGAAATAAAACAAGTGATACCAAACGAAATTAAAGAAATCCTTGCTTGTTGGGTGGGGCAACAACTAGCAGACTGAACCTGACAAAAAAATCGAAAAGAAAGGAAAAGAAAAAGTGTGTGTATGTGTGTGTGTGTGTGTGTGTGTGGGGGGGGGGGGGGGGGGGGGGGGGGGGGGGGGGGTGGGGTGCTAGAGAAAGAAAATGGGAACGACGACGAAATGAAGGCGTTAGACTACAAATCTAAATTCTTCACCAGTAGCATATGTAGACCATCGTCGTCTGTCTTGAAAACAGAACAATTGTATCTATCTATCTATCTATCTATCTATCTATCTATCTATCTATTATCTATCTATCTATCTATCTATCTATCTATCTATCTATCTCTCTCTCTCTCTGTCTGTCTGTCTGTCTGTCTGTCTGTCTATCTATCTATTTGTCTATCTATCTATCTATCTATCTATCTATCTATCTATCTATCTATTATCTATCTATCTATCTTATCTGTCTGTCTGTCTGTATGTTCATCTACCCATCCATCATCTATCTATCTATATGTATGTATGTATGTCCATCTATCTGTATATCCATCTATATGTATGTCCATCTATCTATCTATCTATCCATCTATCTATCTATCTATCTATCTATCTATCTATTTACATTACAAACTACATCATTATTGAGTAACAGATAATGTGCGGATTATTGCTGTATAGACTTAATACACCCTTTTCTTGCATGCCACAACCTCACAGAAGACGGTGCATTATCCTGCCTGAGACTGCTCTCATACGAAAAAAACGCTGTAACGATCATCAGGCCAGAGCCACACATTGCTAGCTGGTCAGTGAAGTCTGCAGTGTCTTGCATGATTATTATGCAAACACAGGCAGGAGTTTGGTGGGTGTCACAGACAGACACTGAATCTGACTTTAAATGCTGAAAGCCTTCTTGACCAAACACAGACCCAAACTGTTGTTGCTGCTTGAAAGTTCCGGCCAGTCTTGCCACGTCTCAGGTTCTGGCACAGGAAGGGTTGGCTCTTTTTTACAATTTTCAGGTAGAGAAAAGAAACAAACTTTTCTCTAGACAAAAGCAAAACATGAATCTTATTACATATCTGGCCAATTCATTTGAAGCATATTTTTTTTCAGTTTTTGCTTTGACAGTTGAACACACTGAGATGTTTGGTATTTGTGAAAGTCATGTACATCAAAACCCAAAGATTATCAAATATATTTGGGAACTTAACTGATGATTTCTGAAATGGCGATGTTTGAGATACTATCTCCTAAGTTTGCCATTTTAGAAATTGTCAGTTCAAAGCCACTATATATGATCATGACTCTGAACAGACGAAAAAAAAAAGTGTGTGTGTGTGTGTGGGGGGGGGGGGGGGGGGGGGGGGGGAGTGGGGTGTGTGTGTGTGGTGTGTGTGTGTGTGTGTGTGTGTGTGTGAGTGTGCGTGCGTGCGTGCGCGCGCGCGCATGCGTGCGTATTAGCGGTTATCGCATGCGATATAACGGCGACATAAACTGAATCGCCGTTTTCCCACATTTCCCGCCGTTTTGCCACATTTCTCGCCGTTTTGCCACATTTCTCGCCGTTTTGCCTCCGATGTTCGACAGCAGTTCAACAAAACGATGACATGTATACGCCTAAACAAATAAGCGTTGCACACATCAACTGAGAAGTGTTTTCCACTGCTTGTATATCCAATTCTGGAATCTGTCGGCGTAAAATATCAATGGTGTTCTGATCACCACAGACATTTTTTTTAAAGACAGGTTCCAATAAGTTCTCTCAACGTTCAGCGAAGAGCTGTGTAAGGGAACAGAAAGAAAATGCCTTGTGGTAAACAAAATGGACCAAAAAAGCAACCCTCTAAAAACTGGGTGCTCTACAACCGCATTCGGGAGAAGCCGATCTCTCGTAACGCCAAACATTAGAAATCTCCTCTAATTTACTAACTGACAAATGCATCAACACTCATTTACCTCATTGATATCTCAAAATCTTAGCTACTCTTGAAAGATTGGTTGCTGGTTCCAGTTCCAATGAAGTAACTGCGTGTTACACTTCTTGAAACCCCAACCACCCTCCTCCTTCCTTCCCGTCACCCTGCCCCGCCCCCCTCCCGTTATGCCCCTCCCCCCTCCCGTTATTGCCCCCCCTTAGTCCCCCCTTAGTGTCACCCTTAGACTTGTTTTGATATGGGATCCGGGTCGCGCGATAACACCGCAACACGTCTTGCACGCGACTTCGTCCATATCAATACAATATTATGTCTGCCTAACCCTTCCGAAATGCGCAGTTCTTGGCAGGGGGGGGGGGGGGGGGGGGACAAAATAGAAAAGAAAAATCCGCTTCAAGACTCTAGAAGTTCCAATCGAGTTGAAAATATAGTCAACAGGAAGTTTGTGTGTGTGTGTGTGTGTGTGTGGGTGGGGGTGGGGGGGTGGGGGGGGGGGGGAGAGAGAGAGAGAGAGAGAGAGAGAGAGAGGAGGGGGAATGGAGTGGCTGAAGAAGTAACATTATCCGTTCGTTCATTACCTGTGTCTTTAAAGCACCCATGGTGTGTGTGTGTGTGTGTGTGTGTGTGTGTGTGTGTAGTCCTGTTTATGTTTTAGGTCTGTTCAGGAAGTAGGCCTTTCCTCCGTTCATCTAACGTATCAATCAATACGCTTTTAGCCCTGGTGTGACCTTCGAGGTCAAACCGGGGCCATAGACGACATGCACTGTCTCAATAGGTTGGCAGGCAGAATCATAACTGCACTGACTCTCTGAAGAAAAAAAAAACTTGAACGACATGCGACATCATTTTATACTGAACACGAAACGGATTGAATGGCATAAAACTGAACGACCGGTAGTCGAACGGAAACTGTCATCGGAAAGGCTTATCAGCTCGTCCGGAAATTGAGTCAGGTCACGTTGACCCTGCCAATGACAGTGGACTACGTGTGTAGCAGCATGTTGAGAGTGAGCCGCGCGTGTCAATATGGCCGAGTTAATGACCTTGCATTTCGACATACACCTATCCGGTTCGCTCCCAGGAGACTTGGCCTGCATTGATTGGGTTAGTCATCGGCTTTAGACGCAGTCCGAAGTAATAACTACGTAATTCTGCTACAGGTGCATGCTATAAAAAGCCCAGCTATGCTCTGCTCCCTGACAGATCGATCTAGCTCCAGGAAACGAAGTCTGTTTGCGTTCAACTCAAAAACAACTGGTGATACGATATCATACCTGTGTGGTCTTTTGATAATTTTTTGGTGTACAGTTTTCAGAGGTAAGTAGTGTGCGATTTAGTAGGAAGTAGCATGTTGTATTTTCTTCTTTTTTTTCCTTTCTGTCGTTTGTACTGTAGGGAGAATATGGGAGGGAGGGGTGATGTGGAGGGAGTATTGGGGCTTACAGGTTTTATGGCATGGTTGACGGTTGTATTGCATCATATGCTTGTGTGTGCGTGTGCGTGCGTGTGTGCGTGCGTGCGTGCGTGCGTGTGTGTGTGTGTGTGTGTGTGTGTGTGTGTGTGTGTGTGTGTGTGTGTGTGTCTGCAATTCACATTGGTCTCTCCTGAAGAGATACCGCTGCCATATAGCAGTGCTATTTTGAATTTTATGTACCATCTATAGTCATTCTGTTTACATGCTTTTAGAGTCTTAATATTTTGAATTTCATGTCCGATCTACTTTCATTTTCTGTTAACATGCTTTTATACTCTTTAACATTTTGAAATTTATGCACGCACCATCTATATTCATTTCTGTTTACAGAGAAGGCCAGTTCGGCACGTATTCGTATAGAATGCGTCGCCTACCGAACAAAAAAAAATAATAATAATGAAATGAAAGTTCGAATTCAGAAAGCAAACAGTTTAGTGATTTATTGACATTTGACTGAGTGACGCGGGAAATGACAGAATATTGCGCCAAAAAGGCAGCTCTTCAATCGGCTCTACGCACAAAGGCAGTCCATTTGTTGGCGACAGCGTGGATTGTAAAGTGCTCAGAGCTGGGTCTTTGACCGAACCGCGGATAGGAGCTGCATGAATGCACTCAGTAACACTGCTAGTCATATCTTTTGACATTCTCAGCAGAACGGACAGAGCAGAGTCCTATGAATAATGCATGTTCTTTCTCTTCTCTGTTTCCTCACTTTTTGAAAAGTATTTCTCCTGATATTTTCTTTCATTTGTTCTTTCTCTTTCTTCGTCTTTCTTTCTCGTTTCTTTGTTTTTTTGTTGTTTGTTTGTTTTTGTTTTTGTTCTTTGTTTATCTGCGTTTGTGGGTGTTCGTGTGTGTGTGTGTGTGTGTGTGTGTCCATCTATCTATGTCTGCTTGTCTGTCCATCTCTCTGCCTGTCTCTTTGTCTTACTTCCTCTAGGTGTGTGTGTGTGTGTGTGTGTGTGTGTGCCACTGTTTATGTGTGTTTCCATGTGACGTCATGATCTGTTCGATTTCACCGTGGGTAACAGGGTTAGTAGGACTTTCCCCGTTTGCTCATCCTCATGATCAACATTATCAGCATTAGCATAATCATATTTCTCTCTCTCTCTCTCTCTCTCTCTCTCTCTCTCTCTCTCTCTCTCTCTTTCTCCCTCACGCTCGCACGCACACGCACGCACGCACACACACACGCACACACACACACACACACACAACACACGCACACACACACAAGCAACACACACACACACACACACACACACACACACACACACACACACACACACACACACACACTTGCACACTTGTGCGCGATTATGCTTAAACAAACGTGCGTGCGTTGTCTGTCTGTCTGTCTGTCTCTCTCTCTCTCTCTCTCTCTCTCTCTCTCTCTCTCTCTCTCTCTCTCTCTCTCTCTCTGTCTGTCTGTCTGTCTCTCTCTCTCTCTCTCTCTCTCTCTCTCTCTCTCTCTCTCTCTCTCTCTCTCTCAGAGATACGTGCGGATCTGGCGGTCAATCTTGTTACTGCGCTTTGCATGTCATACTGATAACAGACTTGACTGCGTCTGGGTCACGTCATGCCTTCAGTTAAGAACGGAAGAATGTGTAAAGTAGAAGAGAGAGAGAGAGAGAGAGAGAGAGGAGGGAGGGACAGAGAGGGAGAGGGAGAGAAGGGGAAGTGGGATGGAGAAGTCGTGGGGTGGAGGGGGCTTTGTCACCATGATGTTTTATTGCCTGCAGCTAAAAAAAAAAAAAAAAAAAAAAAAAAGCAGCAGTAAAGCAAAGGCGATACGCACACGACCTGCCGCATAGCATCGGTGAAGTTTAGGGACACGTTAGGAGGAATAAACTAACCGACATAGAGTAAGGGACTAAAAAAAAAAAAAATCACTGACATTATTGATAGCCGTATACAGAATCTTTTTAATATAAAATAACTCGCCTGTAAATCCAGTTGGTTGAAAAAGTCTCCCTCCCCTCACCCCCATCTCCCATCCCTTCCTGCCCTTGCGTGCCCACCTCTTCGATTCCCATTCATTTTTCTCTAACACCTTAGACACATGATACCAAACAAGAAACACACGAGCTCGCACGCAGTTCCCCCCCCCCCCCCCCCACACTCCCCCCTACCTACCCCCCCCCAACCCCCCCCCCCCCCCCCCCACCTACCTACCTACCTACCCATTCCCCAACCCTCCACCGCCTCTTCACACACACACCACACACACACACACACACACCACGCAGGCGCACGCACACGCACACACACACACGCACACACACACACACACGCACGCACGCACACACACACACACACACACACACACACACACACACACACACACACACACACACACACACATAAATGCACCTTACCCCCTATTCCGAAAGATCATCGACCGCCCTTTGCCCCCACATCTAACCCGTCCCTATTTCTCCTTCCATCCCCTCAGTTGCACACACACACACACACACACACACACACACACACACACGCGCGCGCGCGCGCGCACGCACGCGCGCGCACGCGCGCGCGTACACACACACTCTCAGGTATTGGGTTGCCTGCTCTTGTGGCCTCTTTTTTCTGAAGTTCCCACTGCTGGTCGTAACGATCGCGCGTGTAACCCCATTTCACCCATAAGAAGAGGGACACACACCTCGATTGGAGACACTCGTCCCAGGTACTCCAAAGTGATTTTTAAAGTGTTTTTGACTTTTGTTTTCAATAAGTCCGGGTTATAGAGCAACCTAAAACAAAGAAAATTTTTAAAAGATTTATATCTGTAGCTTAATTAGGAGCGAAGTTAAGATTTTTTTTTTTTTTTTTTTACGACAGTCGGAATTCCCCTTAAGGGCCATGCTTGGAGGCCTGTAACTCGGCTATTTGCCAAGTGACATGTCTGAAAACTATGGGTGATCAATGTCAACTATTTCTAATATACAGTGGATTTTTTTTCAGACTCGAGACTCTGATAGAGTGTGGTGCCATGCTTTTAAACATGCCAAAATCTTCATTTTGACTTAGTTTTTGTTTCCATACCGGCAACCCAAAATACGTCATAAAATGACATATCTCTGCTTTCAATTGACATACAAGCATGTAACTTCGGAAGATAGTTTAAGAGAAGAGAGCCAGGTAACAAAAATGTGTTTACATGGGTCAGTTCTTGGTATGGGAACCTGAAGGAGGAAGTGATGGGGAGGGGGGAGAAGGGAGGTGATGATCATGAGATGAGAGAGGGAAAGGGGATCGGATGGGGGTGGGGGTGGGTAGGCGTGTTGATGATGATTCTGATGCAACAGCATGTACAGTCCCTCCCACTGACTGTCTGTTACAGATTGGCAGTTGACGATTGGAGTTCTCTGGATCCGCGGTGATAAACCATGGACGGAAAATGGATTGCTACACTGGCCGCGTTAACGCTCCTGGCTGTTGTAGTCTCCGCCACCGGTGAGTTGGGTCGCAGTGTGGAACTGTGCGGTGTGGTGGGGTGTGACGTCGTGTGCTGTGTAGAAGTGGAGTAGTGTCAAGTAAAGTGGCGTTGGACTGTGCAGTGGAGTGAGGTGGTTGTGCATGTAGTGTTCTGTTGACAAATTTCGTGTAATGCCATGTCATTTGCTGTGGTGAAGTGTGGTATGGTGTAGTGTAGTGAAATGTATTGTAGGGCTGTGTGGTGTGGTGTAATGTAGCGTTGTGTGGTGTAATGCAGAGTAATGTCACATATCGCAATGTATTGCGATATGACAAGTCCGCTCCATGACAACCTTCTGTCCAGGAAACCGGACCTGATCTCGCCAAGGAGAGAGATGTAGCCACAGTGCCGCGCCACTTCATATCCCCCCCCCACCCCCCCCCCCCCCCCCCCCCCCCCCCCCCCCCCCCCCCCCTTCCACCCAATCACTATTTGCCTTTGTGTACCTTTCAAGCTTTTGTTGTTTTAGAGTTATTTTACCAAGGACACAACTCAGATTCCCAGACGTTTATGAAGGCCAGGTCTCTGCATCTTGATGTTGTTAGTGTTGTTGTTGTTGTTGTTGTTGTTGTGTGTTTGTTTCAGAACAACTTTCATGTTCATAGGATCGTGTCCACTCCCCTCACATAGATGACTGGCTTAGATGTCTGAAAACGTACTTTCCAATTGCAAATATGAATGGCAGTTCAAAATGTCCAAGGCGCAGTTGAAAGTGTCCGAGGCAGTCGAAGCTTTGTGGGGCAGTTGAAGGCAGTGTAGGAAAGAGCTGACAATTTCGTAGGTAGTTTAAAGAGTATTTAGCAGTTGGAAATGTCTCTGGCGTTTGAAAGTGACCGGTAGAGTTCAAAGTGTCCAGTGCAAGTACAGTGTCGGAGGCAACTGAAAATCTCCAGGGCAGTTTACAGTGTGTTGGGCAGTGGCTGCACACACACACAATTAATGCGCCAAGGCCTTGCTCACGGTGTCGAGAATTCATAGACTGGCACAGTTAGATTGTTTTTGGGAATTTGTGTCGTGTCTGAAAGTTGAGTCTCCTCATTTTCTTTCATATGACCTTCAAGGTACAAGCCAGGGGTTCCAAGCAAACAGATTAAAATCAAAGGAATAGGACTGTTTGGGAGCTTGGGGCTGGCGCAAAGATAGGGTCTCGGGTGAGTGCAAAGGCCTGAAATGTGCGTCAGCTAAGGGGGAGGTCATGTATTTGAGGATTGTTTGTGGGTTTTATCAGTGAAGATCCCCCCCCACTCACGAACAAGGGAAATAATTTGGGGGGGGGGGGGGGTTGTTCTTTTGATCAATTATCAGTTTAACATTAAATGCTGGCTCAACTTTATCGAAGAACTCAAAAACGCTTACATGGAGTATACAGTGTTATGTGCAAAAAATCACTGTCAAAGGTAGTCAGAAACAAGGCAGTTGAAAGGTTCATGACAGTTGAAAGGTTCACGACAGTTGAAAGGTTCACGACAGTTGAAAGGTTCATAACAGTTGAAAGGTTAACGACAGTTGAAAGGTTCATGACAGTTGAAAGGTTCATAACAGTTGAAAGGTTCACGACAGTTGAAAGGTTCACGACAGTTGAAAGGTTCGTAACCGTTGAAAGGTTCGTAACAGTTGAAAGGTTCACGACAATTGAAAGGTTCGACAGTTGAAAGGTTCATAACAGTTTGAAAGGTTCACGACAGTTGAAAGGTTCATGACAGTTGAAAGGTTCATAACAATTGAAAGGTTCACGACAGTTGAAAGGTTCATGATAGTTGAAAGGTTCATGACAGTTGAAAGGTTTTTAACATGTCAAAGGTTCATGTCAGTTGAAAGGTTTAAGACAGTTGAAAGGTTTATAACAGTTGAAAGGCTCATGACAGTTGAAAGGTTCATGACATGTCAAATGTTCATGACAGTTGAAAGGTTCATAACATGTCAAAGGTTCATGACAGTTGAAAGGTTCATAACAGTTGAAAGGCTCATGACAGTTGAAAGGTTCATGATAGTTGAAAGGTTCACGACAGTTGAAAGTTCACGACAGTTGAAAGGATCATGACAGTTGAAAGGTTCCTAACAGTTGAAAGGTTAGTTTCGTGACAGTTAAAAGGTTCACGACAGTTGAAAGTTCCATAACAGTTGAAAGGTTCGTAACAGTTGAAAGGTTCATGAGAGTTGAAAGGTTCGTAACAGTTGAAAGGTTCATAACACTTGAAAGGTACTTAACAGTTGAAAGGTTCACGACAGTTGAAAAGGTTCATAACAGTTGATAGGTTCATGACTGTTGAAAGGTTCATGATAGTTGAAAGGTTCACAACAGTTGAAAGGTTCACGACAGTTGAAAAGTTCATAACAGTTGAAAGGTTCACGACAGTTGAAAGGTTCACGACAGTTGAAAGGTTCATAACAGTTGAAAGGTTCATGACAGTTGACAGTTCTTTCTCTGCTTTGTGGACCTTAAGCCACAATCGGATAGGATCCAGCAGACGTCTTTGCTTGTTCCTCGAAATAAACAATATATCAAGTGTTTAGCTTCATAAGTGTGTGTGCGTGTGTGTGTGTGTGTGTGTGTGTGTGTGTGTGTGTGTGTGTGTGTGTGTGTGTTAGCTTTTCATTCACCAGTGTCGTATTGACTGCAAAACGAATTTAGAATCAACACAAAGAACAACCTCACAGTACGCTGGTGTGTTGTGCATGTAAATCAAAGCTATCAGCATGGCATAAACTATGTGGTATGCATTGAAAATCTTAATTGTATATTTAGATTTCGTGTAACAAATCCAGATCCGCTAGCTATTTCATGTATCAAAACATTCATCCGTCAATGTAGAGTATAAGGTGAGAAGGGCAACAGTTTTCCGAATGTTCCCTCGCCGTCATTTACGTACGTGCAGTTACAAATGTGTGCACGTACATACATGTCTATGTATGCACTGGTGCGTGCTTCCATATCTGCGTGCACATGAACACTTACAAATGCAAGTGTGAGGGTGGTACGTGTGATGACATATATAAGACAATGGCACCTCATGGTATTGAATCTATTTTGAATACAAGCAGAAACGAGACATATGTTGATGAGTAAATAAATGAATGAATGAATGAATGAATGAATGAATGAATGAATGAATGAATGAATTAATTAATTAATTAATTTAATGAGTAAATAAACTATATTAGGCTAAATAGAGTTTGAAAATGTGTAAATAAATAAATAAATAAAAACATTAAATAAACAAGTAAAAGAATAAAGTATAATCGTGAAAAGAAGAAATAAACACAGAAATGAACGATTTCACTCTTCAAAGGGGGCGTGAACTTACTTGTACATACGCTCATCTTTTCAGAAGAAGTGGCAATGATATGAGCCTTCTCACAAGGTAAATTCGTCAGTATAACAACAGTGAAAAACAACCGCCTTGTGTGTGTGTGTGTGTGTGTGTGTGTGTGTGTGTGTGTGTGTGTGTGTGTGTGTGTGTGTGTGTGTGTGTGTGTGTGTGTGTGTGTGTAGAAACTGCACTGTATCTTCAACGAGCAGCTGTGCGACTCGTGGAAGGACAATGAGGATGCCTCACAGGGCAACTACAACGGCATCAGGTTCTGCTGCCCTCCAGAGCCAGATCAGGGCATGAAGATCACCGGCTTCCCGCCAGACCCCGAGCACTGCACCTGCAGGGCTGGCACCGCTGAAAAATACGCCAACCTTACCAGCACCACCACGAAAACGGCCGATGGCGGAAATTCCGCTTCGGGCCTGATGCCTCACCGTGTGTTGGCTGTAATTCTGTTGTCGATCGTCGGCGTTTCTCTGTACTGATTGACCGAATGTTACATAATCTGTACTAATTCAGGGGAATTTTTTTTTTGGGGGGGAAGGGGAGTGACTTTTTAGCGTATGTCTGTACTGATTGAGGGGAATTTTCTTTGCTGACTGCCAGAGTATAATCTGTACTGGTTGAAGGGAAATCTCTTTGTTGACTGTCAATGTTTATCTGTACTGACTGAGGGGATTCTATTTGCTGAATGTCACAGCATATCTGTACTGATCCTGATGAAATCGCTGTGCTGACTGTCTAGAGCATGATCTGTACTGTTTGAGAACAATTCCCGCAGTTGACTGTCGACGTTGTCTCGATCAAACGTTGGAGTGTTAATTTTCGTGTGTGTGTGTGTGTGTGTGTGTGTGTGTGTGTGTGTGTGTGTGTGTGTGTGTGTGTTTTCTTTTTGTGTGCCAGCTTGCAGTATTATCTTGCTTTGACTGATCATTTTTTGGCATTATTGACTGGCAGCGTTTTATGTGATTTTCTCTAAGCCTGTGGTAATTTGAATTTTTAATGTTCATTTTTTGTACAAACTAATTGGTATAATCCCCCCCTCCCCCCCCCCTCCCTCCCCCAGCTTGCAGGATTACCTTGCTTTGACTGATCATTTTCCCCCTTATTGATTGGCAGTGTTTCTGTGATTTTTTCTAAGCCTGTGTTCATTATGAATTTTTAATGTTCATTTTTGTACAAACTAATTGGTATAACCCACCTCCCCCCCTCCTCCCTCCCCCCCCCCCCCGAACACACACACACACACACACACACACACACACACACACACACACACCACACACACACACACACACACACACACACACACACACACACAATCTGAATGCCGTGTTTCTTGTTTAGGTTTGATTTGGGTTTTTTTTTCCCCAAGCAACTAGAATATGACTGGTGGAGTTGAATAGTGGTCGACGCACAAAACAAAATTGTTAACCAAATTATTTCACGAGCGAGGGTATATTCTCTTTGCAATTCTTTGCATTTTTAAAATTTTTATCAAAAGTTCTTTGTAGGTAGTTAACAGACCTGTTGAAGCACACAACTCCATGACGGGACTAAAACAAAAATCAAAAATACCTATAGCCTAGATACAATCAAGCGTGTCAGAATTCAAACTCATGCCAAACCTGGGGTACAAAATATAGACAAGTGCCAAAATAATTGTGTGAAGGCGTAGACCCAGAACAAGCTTTGGCTGTCCCCACTTACGCCCGCTCCTTCATTCCATTGCCAGATGATCAAAAGTATCATACATCTACAAATTTAAGGAGATGATTAGCATGATCACAGAAATGTAAGAATCGCCAGACACATAGCCTACAACATTTCGTGGCCAACTCGCTCCTTGAGCGCCCTAAATTTAACAGAAGAACCTAACAGCCACAACCAGAGAGAAGAACACAGCATGTAATCAGAATCTGATGGGGAAATCCGAAGGATCAGATCACGTATGATTGTACATGAATATGAAATCATCTATCTGTCCGTCTATCTCTCTATCAGTCTAACCCCCACTTCCACTACGGCTGTCTTCTAGTGCCCATGTAACCCCCACTTTCCACTACGGCTGCCTTCTATTGCCCATATAACCCCCACTTCCACTACGGCTGCCTTCTAATGCCCATGTAGCCCCCACTTCCACTACGGCTGCCTTCTAATGCCCATGTAGCCCCCACTTCCACTATGGCTGCCTTCCAGTGCCCATGTAACCACCACTTCCACTACGGCTGCCTTCTAGTGCCCATGTAACCACCACTTCCACTACGGCTGCCTTCTAGTGCCCATGTAACCACCACTTCCACTACGGCTGCCTTCTAGTGTCCATGTAACCACCACTTCCACTACGGCTGCCTTCTAGTGCCCATGTAACCCCCACTTCCACTACGGCTGCCTTCCAGAGCCCATGTAACCCCCACTTCCACTATGGCTGCCTTCTAGTGCCCATGTAACCACCACTTCCACTATGGCTGCCTTCTAATGCCCATGTAACCACCACTTCCACTACGGCTGCCTTCTAGTGCCCATGTAACCACCACTTCTACTATGGCTGCCTTCCAGTGCCCGTGGAACCCATTTTCACTCTGGCTGCCTTTCAGAGCCCATGTAACCCCCACTTACACTATGGTTGGCTTCCAGAATCCATGTTACCCCACCTCCACCTCTAACCTTCCCCACCTCTAAAAAACTCAGAGTCTGTAAGCTTCATATAGCTTTCAAATTTCTTGTTAAGCCCCACTTCTTCAAGAGCTGGTTTTCATATAACGCCAGCTAGCCCCACTTCTACACTAGCCAGCTTCTAGGACCCCTGTAATCACCACCTCCACAAGGACCCGCTTCCACAACCCTCGCAACCCTCGTATCTACGGTGCCTAGCTACCATGTTTCCAGTAATTCTCATATTCCGAATGGCCAGTTTCACATCCCGTGTGTTGCTTACTTGCACATTGATGGCAAGGCTTCTATAAGCTATGCAAACCCCAGGTTTCACATCTGGCTTCCACAACCCACGAACTTACCACTTCTTGCTCTCGTTGTCTTTTAGAATGTCTTTAATCACAACTTTTCCCATGGGCAGCTTCCAGAACGCCATGTAACCCCTACCTCTACACCTTGTGACTTCTGAAACTTATGTAACCCCCACTTTCACACTGGCTGCCCAGTAGAACTCTTGCTACTCTCACTTTTATGCTAGCTGGCCTGCAAAATATCCTGTACCCCTGCTCATCCAGGTTCTAGAACCGATTTGCCCCCACTTCGGCAATGGCCAGCTTCTAACCCCTGTTACCCTGCCTCCACAACGGTGAATTTTTTTAGAGCACCTGTCAGCCTCCATCTCTCCACTCTGACTGGCTTCTAGAACTTCTGCCCCCCCCCCCCCCCCCCCCCCCCCCCCCCTCCCCCTCTTGCACCGACAATGTCCGGCTTTTTGAGCAACTGTTTCCTCAGCATCCATGACTGGATGCCTTTTAAGATCCTTGTTTCACCTGCATCCTCAGTGAATGGGATACATGACCTTTGTTACCCTTGCATCCTCAATGGATGAAATACCTGACCCTTGTTACTCCTGCATCCTGAATGGATGAAATACATGACCCTTGTTACCCCTGCTTCCTTAATGGGTAGAATACATGACCTTTGTTACCCGTTCATCCACATTGGATTGAATACATCACCTACCTTTCACCTGCATCCTGAATGCATGAAACGCATGACCCTTGTTACCCCTGCATCCTCCATGCGTGGCATGTTGGACCCTCACTACCTCAGCGTCCATAATGCCTGGCTTCTGGAACAACGTTTACTCCCAGGGCAGCTGATCCACCCTTGGGCATTTCCCTTTTTATTTAATGAGATTAATGCTGCTGCCATTGCTGTAGACAATGAACACTCTGTATATATGCTAAACATGAATTAAAGCAAGATTAAAAGGTTTTAAAATATTTGCAAGCAGCGTTTGATGTTTTTTTTTTCTTCCGTTTTTCCTTTTTGTTTCTTTCCCATGTCTTTATCATTCATGCAGGGTGTGTGTGTGTGTGTGTGTGTGTGTGTGTGTGTGTGTGTGTGTGTGTGTGTGTGTGTGTGTGTGTGTGTGTGTGTGTGTGTGTGTGTGTGCGTGCGTGTGTGCATGCGTGTGCGTTCCTGCGTGTGGTTGTGTGTGTGTGTGTGTGTGTGTGTGTGTGTGTGTGTGTGTGTGTGCGCGCGCGTGCGCGCACGCGCGCGTGAGTGTGTGTGTGTGTGTGTGTTTGTGTGTGTAAGAGAGAGAGAGAGAGAGAAACATTTTGACATTTTATTGTCGTTACCAAATGGTCTTATCACAAGAGGAGTAACAGAGTAATAACACATTCCTCCTCCTTTTATTGTTAACAGTATTATCCAGTTATTCTCAATCATCAACCAAATCAAAACAAGCAAACATGTAGTAGAAAAACAGAAAAGAGTCTTCGGATATCCTTGTAGACACGAGTACTCCTTTATCATTAGAACAACAACAACAACAACAACAACAACAACAACACATACAAAAAGGGAAAATGTAATATTATAGATTATTTCGACCATTCACTCAGTCATGCGACGACTATATTACTGATCTCCTCTGCCTGTTTTAATTTGCATTTTCCAGGATTAGGGGTTTTTTTTTTCAATACACTATTATTTTAAATGTTTCTGTCTGATTTTCATTCTTTCTGCAATGAATTTAGTGACTGATTTTATCATAGCATCGTCATCAGATGATAACAAAGAAGCAACATCTTGCCTTTCAATAACATCCAAAGTGGAAAATGAACATTTTACATGCACTTCATCGTATGCAGTGCACTGAAATAAAAAGTGCTTTTCGTTGTCAGTAGTGAATCCACATGAAGGGCATGGTGATTCCGTGGACGTTCCACACTCGAACCATCTTTTTTTATTCGCATTGAAACCTAACGTTCGTACCTGAGTCTTGCGCAATTATTTCTGAGCCATTTATCTGTGATAACATCAAGAAACTTTTCTGCATGGAATATATTCTTAGACGAACCAACGATACTTTTCTTTGGTTTCCATATCTGAATGCCAGTTCTGTTTAAAAGAACAGATGAGCCTATCTTTAAATTATGTAATAAACTGCTGTTCCATTACCCACTCCTTGGGTCATCCGCACCGTTCCAAACCCTGTTCTGATGGCACTTTGTTTACATTATTAGCCCATTGATTTCTGCCTCTTTCCATTTGTACCAGCATCATGTCATAAGCCTGTCTCCACAAACGTCACTGTGGAAGCTTCAATATTTTCAGCCAGTACCTAGCACATTTCACAAAAGATCTTAGGTAAAGAGGGTTCCTGCCCATCTCTCCGTATAAAAGAGTATTAGATGAGTGGATTGGCACCCGAAGAAAACGCTTCACAGCATACGCGTGTACTTTTTCTATCTGTGAATTTTCTTCTAACTCCCAAATTTCAGCTCCATAGGTAACTAAAGGTTCTATCTGTGCATAAAAAGATTTTTCCAAAGCAACCACAATCAATACAATTAAATTTTCTTCAGGTTCTCAGAATTTCAATCACGACTTTTTTACCCTGCCTTAAAGATTCTGCCCACGCATAACTGAACGACAATTTTTGTTGAAATATCATTCCTAAATACTTGTGTGAGTTGACTTCTTGAACTTTTGTATTTCCATAAAACCATCTTTCTTTTAAAAGATAGGTGTCCACCCTTTCTGAAGACTGCACTGTTTGTCTTATCTAAGTTAACTGTTAAACATAACGATCTGCTTCTTCTTTTAAGACATTTCATTGGTTTTTGTAAACCTACAACTGTTCCAGATGAAAGAGTAACATCGTCAGCAAATAGTAACAAAAATATGTCCACTGATCCGGGTATCATCTGAATACCATGTCTACCTTTACAAGATAACTACATTGCTAGTTCTTTAATGAAAAAAGAAAACAACTGAGGACTCAATAGACATCCTTGTTTTACTGCATTCGTACAGTCGAAATAATCTGAATTCTCACTCTTCACACCACAATATGCAAGCACTGAGTTGTAGATACTTCTAATGGCTATATACAGTTTGCCATTCACACCACTTTTTCACATACAAGTTCATCCATGTCTTTTTCAAAATGCTGCAATAGTACTTCTTCCAATAGTAAAACACCATCTTTAATCAATTTGTCATTGTATGTTGGGCCTTCTTTCGGGACAACATAGCAAGCAGCTAATATAACATCTCTGTCAATGGCAAACACATGTTTATCTATGTTTACAGCCACAACCTTGTCGCAGTCAAGTTTTATTTCTTTCACACTTTACTGTGAAGTCTTTCTTATGAACAACAATGTACTTCATGAATTCCTCCCGTGAAACAAGATTTTTTGTGGCTGGTACGTGAAACTTCCAGTAATCAGAAAACACATTACTGTATTCAAACGATGAGCCAAGTAAAGTTTCCGTTAGGGTAACAAAGTCAAATTTATTTACATAATTCAGAAAAGAAAGGTCATGCAGTTTGCCGCACAAGCTTTCGATGTTATGATTTTAAAATGTCCACTGAGGTGAATGGTCGGCCCAGACCTATGGCTCTCTCGAGGCGAACGAGTGCAGGCTCCTGTCGCTCACTCCATCGCCTGTCCCCCCGCCACGACCCGAAGCTGTCGACTTGCTTGACCGGTTTCCAATGTAGGTTTGGAAGCATGCATGCCTGCCCGATGCATGCTCTCCACGCAACGCACGTTCGTCAGTGCCACAGCTCCTTCCAGTGACACAACTCAGGGAATCCCCGCTAGTTGTCTCCGACCCGTGTCGCCTGCTCCCTGTGTAGCTGCGAGAGACGTGACTCTGGGTGGGCCGGGTGCCATGAACAAAAGGGAGGGAAGGACTACCACTGCCAACGTGCTTCTTGCCTCGACACAGAGTGTCGCCCTGGTGACTAGTGTCAGCATATCGATTGTTTGAGACTGATGCATCTATGTCATTCACGGCAGCCATGTTCTGAACATGTGTCTTGCCAGCCTTCGATTTCACACCTATCACAGCACTGCAGTCCTCCCCACTCCCTACCACCTGGGCGTATGTTCGAGGGTCCGACAATTGAGGGCCAATGACCAGCTAACCTTTTTTAAAGAGCGCTCTTTTGTGCGACTAAATATTTGGGGTCTGTGCTTTAGTGAGATCATTAGCCACTCTAACCCTTTTTCCTGCAGTTGTTGCCTGGTGTTCCTGTTCGTAATCACTGACATTTAGTCCCTCCATCTTCTAAATTTCACAATTATGGGCCTAGGTTGATCTTCACATACATAGCCTATATCGGTGAGCTCGGTCAATATGATACTCTGTCCAACGCCTTTGATCATCAGTACTATATTAAGAACCTCCACCACTGCACTGGCATATGTGTCGAACGTCTCGCTTGCTGCTTTTGGGAAATCCCGAAGAAGCGAAGATTATCTCTGCGAGAGAAATCTTCTTAGTCTGTTCATGTCTGTTTTTAGTTTCTCAATCTCTTCCTTGATTTCCTTAAGTGGTTCAGTCAACTGGTGCGTCTCTCTTCTTCTCTGCCATGTGACTCAACAAAGTGCTGTATGTCTGCCGTAATGTCAGTCACCATCTCTTGTCAAGTGCCTGTGGTCAGCTGCAAGTCTGTCACATCTTCTGTTTCTTTCTTCACATTGTTGTTTCACTTGACATAATTCCTCTTTAGTCTCACCAAGATCATTCCCGAGTAATGTTGTTTGTTGCTGAAACTGTTACTGAATGGTCTGCATACGTCTGTCAATCATTCCTCAGTAATGTTTGTTGCTGAAACTGTTGTTGAATGGTCTGCATAAGTCTGTCAATCAAGTCTTGCTGTCCTGCCGTAATTTCGTAAACACTTGCATGTGCGTGTCCAACTCACACACACACACACACACACACACACACACACACACACACACACACACACACACACACACAGGTGTTGGCACACATCCCATCTACAGCACATGACACACTTCCTTTTTGGTTTATCTTTTCTACACAGTTCACTTTCTGTTAAGAGCACTTTGTACACATTTCTACAAAAAACTGTCAATCAGAGCTGTGATGACACAGCACAGTATAAATGCAACACAGACATCGACTGAGGTTACCTGCCATTCACTGTTTGTGTCCCTGTTTTCCTGTTCAAAAACATCGACATTATTACGGATAACCTTTGATCTGGTGTTCAGTCTGCCGCAAAAGATGCCGACAGCGGCCCACCACGTCAACAAGTCTACCATTGTCACACACTTTCAACGACACTGTCTACTTGCTGAATAATTATGATGTATAACAGTTTAACACAATTCAAAACAACACCATACAAAGCAACATTTCTTGCATCAATAAACACAAGCTGCTGTCCGGACCCATTTACCCGTCATGCCCTCCAAGAGAGAGAGAGAGAGAGAGAGAGAGAGAGAGAGAGATTTTATTTTACCAGGGTAATGAGATAAGCAATACAAATGCTTTTTTCCAACCAGCCCAGGGGGCAAAAGGAAAGAATCATGAAAGATCAAATTAATGCAAAAACATAGAAAAGGAACAAACAATGACAATCTCTTGCACAGTTCAATACAAATTAGCTATTGTCCACACCATTGACAAACGAACGCAATAGAAAAAACGTGTAACATAGCGTACAAGGAATAGGAAAGGGGGAAGGAAAAAGGAAAGGGCTAGGTTGGGGGTGAATGGTAAGGTAGCATACAATATATTTCCAAAGGACATTAACTTGAAGTACACACACACACACACACACACACACACACACGCACACGCACACATACGCACACTATACATATTGTAAGATAATAAACTAGGGTTGCTTGAAAAAGATGAATATTTATGTAGATGCTGCTAATGTATTATGTGTTATTGTTTGAAATAATGAATTTCTATATCCTGCCTTAAAGGAACCAATGCTAACGTTTTGTTTGATGTTAATTGACAGAGAGAGTTCCATTGCGTTCCACCTGATTAAACAAGACTAGTTTTGAATAGATCAATTCGGGATTTTCATGTTAGTATATTATTGGTCTATCTTGCCTGATTTAACGGCAATTTAGCAGTTAATGTTGAAGGTGCAAACCGTTCATAAATCTGTAAATCATTATCGCTTTATTATTCTGAAGTTTATGCGTTAAAGGTAGAGAATTTAGATTGATATAGTCTTTGGATGTTAACGAAGACGATTTTATAAGTATTGCTTTCAGAGCTCGCTTATGGACCCTATGTAAAGGTTTCAACGTATTGTGTCACAAGAAGAATCGAAACGAGTTGAGGCATAATTGATAGATGACTGAATATATGCGTTGTAAAAGTGTTTACACGCATTTAAATCTAGAAAAGGTTTAATTTTTGACAGCTGAAAGACTTTCTGACAGACCTTTACTTATACAAATAATATGAGGTGACCATGAGATGTTGTTGTCCAAGGTGATGCCCCAAACTTTGTGAGTGCTGACTTCTTCAAGCTGCTTGTCACTGATGTATGTAAAAGGCCTATGAGAAGTTAATCTTTGTCTTTTCTGACGCGAAGTTATGATCATATACTTTGTTTCGTGTACATTATGGGACATATGGTTGAGTTCAGACCAGTTCACCAACTGATCAACATTCTCTTGTAATTTCATGGATAGCTGATTTAGGTCAGAATGGTTAGAGTGGATAGATGTATCATGTATCATCTGCAAGGAGTTCCCATGAGCCTTTGACATGTAAAGGGAAGTTATAACATAGAGTAAAAAAAAGGACCAATGACTAATCCTTGTGGCACATTAAAAATTTTTGTGGCACAAAAGTAGATTGTTGTTGAGGAAAACAGATTGTTGACGATTAGTTGACGATTTGATAGAAACGATTTTATGAAAGAAAGGACTTGACTGGAAATGTGATAGATATCCAATTTTTTCAGAAGTAATTTATGACCAGTAACATCAAATACTTTTGCGAAATCAGTAAAAGGAACATAGTAGTGAATTTAAAATCATCTATGTTTGTTAACTACAGACCTGTGAGAGTGCAGTGTGGCAAGAGTAGTTCACTCTAAAAGCACACTGGTTGGGATGCAGCAGGTAGTATTTTAAAATTTGAAGGATCAGTTTTTATCTCCAGATTAAAAAAGTGGCTTTTTTCAGAATGTTAGGAAATAACTTTTATCAACACAGAGATTATATAAATAGGTCAATATCTCATTAATGAAAGGAGCACTAAGTTTTAGAATTTCCCATCCAAATCATCAGTACCACGTGTACCTGTCTGTTTCATATGTACAAGATGATGAAAATAAACATCATAAATGTCAATGAATGGATGGAATATTCTGACATGATAGTTTTAGATTCACGAAAGCTTTGAACAGTTTTAAATCAATTATATTAGATCTATCTTTTGTTATTATTTCATCAGCGATGTTTGAAAAATGATTATTCAAATTATCACAAGAAATTTCACGCAGAACTTTAGATGTTTTGTCTGAGTTCTTACTTCTAAGAATGTTTGTTACATTCCAAATTGGTTTTGAGTTATTTTTCTGGCCGTTGCAAAGCAAGTTTCTAAAATATTTCTTCTTTGAACTGCACAACATTAAGTGACTTTATTTCTTTGCTTCTTAAACTCTTCAAACTGTTTATTTCTTAGTAGACTGTCTCTTTACTGCATCGCTTTTTTTATTTCATCTCTGTTAACCAAGGAGGTTTAGGACAGAATTTGACCCTCTTAGTCTTAAATGGCGCACGTTTGTTGAAGATATCTATGAAAAGTTTTTATGCCAAACCTTGAAAGCTTAATCAGGATCAGTGTACTGATAAGCTTGAGAAAATGATGACTGAGCTGAATCACGTAGAAAAGAGTTTTATCAAACTATCTGTACGTGATGACTTTGTGTCCAGGTCTAGGATTTTTAAAACCTTGTTTAAGCCAAGTGATACATACAGGCGAGTGATCACTACAGCTACAGTGTGGAGAACATATTTCATATGGGGTTTCTATATAAAAAGCCAATGAAAATGGGTTTGCATTTCTTAATGTTAACTTCAACCCAGATTGACTCAATGCCTTGGCTTTCAAAAACATTGATCCATTTGTACGTGAGAGACTGGCTTATATACGCGCGTTGGACCTGTTTGCATCGGCAGAGCAGGGTTGAGGCGGATATGGTTGTAATCTGGTATTAAGACGTCTGAGTCAGGTATGTACTTGGTTAGTCTAGACTCAGCACAACAAAATAAGTGAGACTCCTTTCCACAATTATAGATAATAGAGGGTAGCTCTTCTTGTTTGTTAAGAAGACTATTTGTGTTTAGATAGCCTATTCTAAGACCTTCCTTGGAAGGCCAAGTGTTCACAGTAGACATTTTGGGAGATACAAATCAGATTTCGTAAGGTGACCAGTGGAAGAATATAAATGTACAAATACCAGTTTTCGAGCTGGATTACCAAATGCAACAGCAGTAAAAGTAAGTAATTATGTAAGAAAAGTTTCAAAAAATCAGTATACAAGACAAGATAATCCACTACAAAATGGTAGAAATTGGGGATCACAAATACAATCAGAACAACCTCAATTTTTATGATCTTGAACATGAATTAGAAACTAAACTGTGTAATTTCACACAGCAGAAAACATGAAGCACAGAGTATCTAAAAAAAGAAAGAAAGGAAGAGAAGAAAAAAAAATACTTGTACAATATCAAAAGATGTTCGTTTGGACGTACACAATACACCTTTGAAGAAAAGCAACGGAAAGCAGAATTAACCATTAATGAAACCGACTGCCAGAATAAAGAGACACACTAAAGGCAAACATAATCCTGAAAAAAAAAGAGTTGAATTGATATGCAAGTCCAGCCTAAAAAATACGAGCTATTGCACAATGCGAGATACTAGCGAACTGTACCATCAATTAGACACTATGCAACACACAGACATCTTATACCTCAGTCAGCCTGTAACTCCAATGAGTTAGGCAACTGCAACACGTGCCCATGCTCTCTCATTCTATCCTCAGTGCCCACATCCCCCCCCCCCTCTCTCTCTCTCTCTCTCTCTCTCTCTCTCACTCTCTCACACACACACACACACACACACACACACACACTTTCTCTCCCTCTCTGTGTCTCTCTCGCATACATAAGAACGCGCGCGCGATCGTGCAACCTCTTGCACAGAAAGCACACAAACACTGACGTAGCAAGCTTGTTCAAGCCAGTAAGAGACATCGCGATTACAAAATAATAGGCACTTGACACAGCTTAACGTGATGTATATACATATATATGTGAACATTTCTACTTGCTGGTTATTTTGAAAGGTTCAACATGTGCAATGTCGACATATTCAGCCAAATGAATAACGGGTCACATCATTTGTAGGAAACAGGGGTTGGGTATTGGACAGTGAGTTCAGACCCTGGTGGGCAGGGAAGACATCCGGGTTCTGATTGTAGTAGGGCGACCCTCGCTCTACGCTAGGGTGTACACGGGGGAACAGGCAGTCTGTGAGGGGGTGGGTTAGGATGAAGAAGGGGTTCTGGCTGAGAGGACCGATTCTGATCAGTTTGCCTCACCAGAGCAGGCAAATGCTGCATGGACTGTAAAGGGGGGCATGGCATGATTCCTGATTAGGCCATTGTTGCAGCCAGGATCCGTTGGTGGGGGTAGTAGGAATGGTGAACAGGGGCATAGCTAGAGGCCTGGTTTGGACCCTCTGTGCTACACTGAACTTGAGAACGGGAATACATATCACGCTGAGGGACATCACCAATACAAGTAGTGGGGTGGTGTGACAAACGGGCCTCAGGGATGTTTTTCAGGGGTAGCATGTGAGGACTAGCTGGATGGCAATCATACCAGGTATCACAGAAGCTGGGGACAGGTTGGGAGGTACGAGGAATACCATGAGGAGCGAAATGCAACTGCCGGTCGGGGGACACGTCATAACAAAAACGGCATTGGTAAATCTGACATTGTCAGCGTTCGATCTGGAATGAAAATCACGTGATATTTTGTTCTCTTCCTGCCAACCGTTTGGCAAACCCCGTTCAGTCTGGTAGCCTTTGCGCCGTGGCAATGTGTCTACCAGCCAGTCCAAGACAGTACGCTTGAATTTAGAGGCCAGCTGAGCTGTACCCTTAAAACTGGGATGGGTGAAGTCTTTGTACATGATCAGCTTAGGAGCACCAGAAGCGGCAAGAAAAGCATCAGTGTTATCTATAAAAGTAGCTTTGGGTTGGAAACATGCTTCCTTAAGATTTCATTTGGTGGGGAAAACAGAATTTTGTGCCTCCCCTTTGCTGGGATTAAAGAGCTGAATGCTATTTTTGATGAAGGAAACACTTCACGACTTGTCTTGATGGGCAGTCATTTATGCCAACATGGACGATAAGAGCTTTAACTTTATGAGTAGTTGGTTGATGGTTAAGCCATTGTTCTAAGTCATGGGCTGAAATGCCTGAAACACAGATTATAAACATATTAGAGGAGCGTAAGGCTAATCTCTTGGGGTCCAGGTACTGTAAGACAGAATCACCAAGTAAGAGCACAGATGTTTGATCATTTACAGACATGGTGATTAAAATGTCACAAGGAAAGGGTTTTGGGACTCGTTTTCTCGGAAGAAGAAGAATTCACATTGTCTGCTTTTGTTTTGTGGTGATGTTGAGCATTAATGTCACAGGATGTATATCCATATGACTCAGACAAAGGAACAAAAACGTTACTGACAGGAATGGAGTTTGTCCGTTATGAGATGAACAGATGAGGGGACATCATCACAATATTGTCAGTTTTGGCAGGAGCTCTTGCTGGATCAGAGAGTGAGGCACAGAGATTATTCAGTTCTGCGGGCTTAGTGCCTTGATCAGCAGGAGGACCTTCAGGTGTGGACTTGACCAGGCTGTCCGCTCTCCACAGAACTGTTGTCATTGTCGTGGACAGTTGCGTGTTGAGCTGGCCGTGGGACGGCAGGTTTAGCGAGATGGCATTCTGTATTGTTCTGGTCATCATCCGGATAAGTCGGCTGAGAAACTGAGGCATCAAGAGACTTTGCTGCGTTGTCTGTATTCCCTAAGTGTGTTTCATTCACGCTGAACTGCGTGCTGACATCAACTGTTGACTTCGTTGTTTTCCTTTGTTTAATTTCTGAATGGAGGTTGCCAAGCTGAGATTTAAGCGAGGTTTCCTTTTGTTAAAATGGCAACCGACTGCCTCAGCGGAGATCTTGTGACATCTATCTCGTCAAATCTTGAAAATTGATAGACTCTGTGTCGGACTTTAAAGTTTTTAGTTCGTTTTTTGTTGCCGTTTTTGCGTCCTCAATTAAGGACAAAAACGTGTTTTTCATGTCTTGTTGGAATGTATCTAGATCATCAATTTCTTCTTTTAGCTGGCGAAAGTCTTGTTTATATGAGTGGACAGAGGAACGTAAGACTTTTTGGTTTTGTCTGAGACAGAGTCCATCTGCGAAGTCTTTTACTTCTGGGCCCTAAAGGAGTTGTCTTGAATGCTTTTGACTTGGTGTCAGCGGAAGATGGTAATGCTGTTGCGGAGGGAGTAGGTGAGTGCAGCACAACCTGCTGAGGCGTGCACTGACTGGAACTCACCAGGTGGAAGTCACTGACGGAAAACCGGTGGTGATGTTTCTTGTTCTGTGTCTTTAGGGTCTCCACAGGGATCTGACCCATCCTGGGGGTCTGTAACCGCTGCATGTTCACAGTGAGGGTCTTGGTGGTGGTAAGGGACACTGGGCCAAGGGGATTGACAAACGTAAGAGGCACGTGAAGAATGGAGGATGTTAAATTGTCGAGGTCCTTGAGCAGAAATGCACTGACAATGCGTTTTAATCTTTCACACTCTTCAAGATCCCTGAGTCAGCAATCTCTTCCTTGACACAGAAGTGTGCCTGAGTTTTGAGCAGATATAAAATCGAGGATAATAGTAATTCTTGTTGTTGTTTCCCAGAACATAGGTATGGTGGTCTTGGCTAGTTCAGTGGGGCTAGTTCAGTGGGGAGGTCTGTGATCCAGTTTAAGGAAGGAAAAGGTAGTGTCTGATCGTCTTGATCACACTTAGTAACTTGTTGTATGGTATAGTTATCAGTAATGGCTGAGAAACGGTACAAAAAAAAAACATTTCTCCATACACATAATTCCTGTACCCAACAACAAAAATGTATTATATCAGCGTGTGTGCAGAAGTTTCTTTTTCGTTTGAAGATTCATTGTTTTCATGTGCCTATGGTTTTTCATTCATGGACATTCGATCTGACATCATGCCAGTTAAAAACACGCAATCACTTCACAGGTACACACATGTGTCAGCAGTGCCATACTCACAGCCTTCAGGCACGGAACATCACTTCACAGAACATTGTTCATCTCAAAATATGGCCACAGTGTTGCCAGGGCAAAACTTTCCTATGAATTGGTGCTCGTACACCACACTTCTTTGCCTGACATTTGAAATTTGAACTGATTCGATTGTTCACCTCTTAACTTTGTGTTAAAACAAAATGATAACAAAATCAAAGTCCATGAACGATCAGTAACAATTAATAGCACCAACCGATGAACAATACCGTCATACAACTTCATGCAAAAAATTACGAGCACACGAGTGCGACCACCTTTGACCAAGTGCTTCTGATTCAAACCACCAGAGAGAGAGAGAGAGAGAGAGAGAAATTTGTATTGTCTACAGCTTTACAATGCTTTTTGACAAAGTGGTTATATCATTATCTTTACTATTTGCCATGTAGCATAGCTAGATAAAAACACATTCATAATGTCTAAGTAATTTACACATCAATAGGAGAAACTTGTTTATTGGCTCACTGAGGTACTTTGTTTTTGTTGATTGGTTTGGGATTTTTTTTTTTTTTTAGATCTGATTTCTTTATTTGAATGCCTTTGCAACACGAGTGGCTAGCTCATTGAGTTTTTTTCATCATTTTATCTTCTGAATACATTGATTATTATGCATTATTCTGGTAGACTGGAGATGCAGTGTAAAATTATGCTATTTTTACATAAATCCACGAACAATAGAAATTAAAAATAAGGCAAACTTAAATCTAATTTCGAGTCCCACATAATGGCATGTAGAATTCTTCAAGTTTTTTTTCTGGGTTTCAACCTACACATTCTGAATCAGAATTCAGCAAATCTATCTCAAAACCATTTGACTGTATTATGTGACAAATGTTTTTCAGTTTCAAATAAGCATGTAAATCAACAAAACCATCCCATCCATATTTATCATTCTTTTCTATATGTGAATGTCCGTTTGAATGAGAGAGAGAGAGAGAGAGAGAGAGAGAGAGAGAGAGAGAGAGAGATGGGGGGTGGGGGTGGGGGGTGGTCAGGGAGACGTCACTGTTGATAAACAGCAATATTAATATCTTTTTCAACCATGATTTTTTGCTGTCAAGCCCAATACCAAAATTCAAAACAAATACATATTTGTTGTTGTCACTCCCCTGAGAGAGAGAGAGAGAGAGAGAGAGAGAGAGAGAGAGAGAGAGAGATTTCAGAAATAGAGGTTGAAGGGGATGGACTGCTACAAAAGAAAGACAAAAGCAAAGGTCTACTTTACAAGAGTTACACATCATCACACACCAGTTAATGTAGATTTGCTGTCAAAAAAAAAAGTGTGTGTGTGTGTGTGTGTGTGTGTGTGTGTGTGTGTGTGTGTGTGTGTGTTCAGTGAATATTGATACTTTCCCAAGTGCACGATTTGCATAATGGTATTCATTTTTAGAGGTGAGAACAAACATGCATTAATAAAATCTGTGTACGGGTGCCCTATATTAAAAATTGCACATAAAGAAAATTAAACACTGGAGACTGAAAGATATTAGCATGAAAACAAAGTGTCTTACCTCTTAGCACTGTAAAAGGAGGTTCACCCACACACAGAGATTTTACAACAATCAAGAACACACACAAAACAAGAGAAACCCAAACAAAATGCACTGTTATGTTTATTGTAATTAGTAGAAAAGATCAAATACAGGACGAAAGGAAACAATAACAATACGTGATGGTTGGTATCTTAAATGAATTGTTACATATGCTGTCATTTTATTTTCTTTTAACTATTTCAGAACAATACATTAGATTACAAAGAAAAGAAGACTCACAGTCACACCTTTTAACATACATGTAACTTAACCAAAACAAATTGTTTCCCTGCTTTTGAATTAATTTTGTGAATGTATTTCAAAATCTTTGGTATATCTGTCTCGAAATTACATAACTTCCTCTTTACTGCACTAAAAAAAAAGGACATGATTTTTCATTTCAAGTTTGAAAAAAAATCTTTATTATTGATCAAAACAATGCAAATCTTTAAAAAAAAAAAAAAAAAAAAAAAAAAAGAAAAATAAATGTATGTGAGTGACTTTTAAAAGTTAAAACTTAATGTTGGCATGAGCACATGAAACAAGTCGATTAGATTTTTAAAATAAAAAAAGTAAAAAATTACAGTGCATCCATCCAAATATAAACAATGAGGACTGTACATTAGTACATGTACATAATACTTCAAGCACACATATAGAGTTTCCATTTTCAAAAGATGGCTGGAAAAAAAAAACTTAACAGCATCAGTAGACAAGTTCAAAGCTGATCATGGCTTTTTACTCCATAAAGAGGGCAAGTATATCACATACTGAAATAAAAATCGACGAGGAAAGCATTACAAAAGAATTACAGGAGACATCTGAAGTAACAGCCAGAGACATCTGAAGTAACAGCCAGAGGGTCTGGCTCCTGAAAAGTGGACTTGGGTGTTGGAGGCTGACACCATCGGGAGAACTGAAACGGCCAACAGCTCGAATGTTGATTGTAACTGCTGCATGCCATGACAGAAATGAAACCTAGGGTCTACACATTGTATCAGATAAAGACTGGCCAACTACATCACTTGAGAAATGAAACACCCACTTGCCTCAAGACCTGTTTCAGACGAAGGACGGCAGACATCTCTAGAGAAATGAATCAACCACTGGCCCCAAAACTGGGATGGAGGATGGCCGACTAAATCATTTGGGAAATGAAAGATCCACTGGTCACAAAAACTTTCTGATGAAGGATGGCTGACAAGGTCTCTTGAGAAATCTTAAAGACAACAGCTCTAGAACTGATTTCAATTTTAAGTTTGCGACCTGGCAAGAGAATCTAAAAAGCCCAGGTTAGGGTCGTAACCCCGCCGCAGCGTGGGTTAACTGGAGTTCTTTGAGTGTGTGGTTCACACATCAGGCACAATAAATCCTTTTTTTACTTTGTGAAACATCACATCACTCCTCTGGCATGAAACACGTCCAAAGTTTTTAACCCCCCATCAAATTTACTTGGGGTGTCTTATAACCTTTCAGTTTCTTTAATGTAAAGGTCAAGCCAACAAAAATCACATTGGTAATTATTCCTATTCACAGGAACTTGCACAGGGCAATGAAAAACAATGTGTGCATCAGTGCCATGTTAGAACATCTGCAAGATTTTCCAGCAAGTTCACAGGAGAACTCCCATCTCCTCAACAATGGGCGCGAAAAAAATCATATAAAATGAACAGTGAACCTGGACCCCAATCACCATCACAATTAGCTTAGGACCACAGCTCAACAGCAAGAAAAATGAGTCTATACAGTTGTCTGGGGGTGAAAGCACACACTCAAAGCTAAAACTGCAGTTACCAGAACTCCACACATTGTGGCTGGTGGGTATATCTGTGGCTGAAAGCTAGCAAGTGGAGAGCTCAGTGCTGCAGAAAATGGACCTCTAGCCCTGGCAGTACATACTATACGTAAAACCGAACCAAAGTTAAGTCTGATCAAGGAGATGGAATCAATAACGTCTAACTAAATTGCAAAGCTTTTCATTCAGCAGAAATGGACCAAGTGAAAGAGGTTTTTTTTTTTTTTTCCCCTGAATATTCATGCACAAGAGGTTCCTCAGCAAAGTGATGGTTATGTAAAAAACAACAACCAGCCATAACCATGCAGACAGTTATTATGGAAGAAAGTGCAAAATGTTGGTATCATGGACATATGACACACATAAGTCACAAGTCATTTTGAGAAAACATTATAGGTTCTGAGTGACAGATTTATATACAGGCAGACAGCCTAGTCAAAGAAAGAGATACCATCGATCTGACTGTACTTCAACACCATGCAGCTGAACCAAGTTCAATCTGAAAGACAATTTCCTCCTGTACAAGGCCTGAAATACTATAGGCCCTACCTACCTTTTATTCTGATTATTAATCACGTTTTCCATTCTCTTCAATATTGTTAAACGACCACTCATTTTTTTTCCTTTCTTTGATGCTCAACCTCTGTCTGAAACTGATTTTGACCAGCAGAGTTTATTCACAATTAAGCGCAACATACTTTTTGGGAGGATGTTCAGCAGTGGTGGGGGGGGGGGGGGGGGGGGGGGGGGGGGGGGGGGGGGGGTTGGTTGTTTACCACACACAAGTACTGAAAAAACTTTTCTTAAGTTTTTTTTACTATAAAAAGGTCGCATCGTCAGAACAAAAAACTCATGAGCAACCACGTACAGGCTAGCTGAAAAACCAAAATGATTATACCAAGCTGAGCTTACAGCTCAAGATCATGTTCAGTCCCACGTGCCCTAATTCCACCTGTGAAATGAACACTATTTCATCGGAAGGCTTTAAAACTTTGGGCTTGTTACGGTCAAACCTTACACATGACACACGTAAACTGACACAGAGAGAGAGAGAGAGAGAGAGAGAGAGAGAGAGGGGATGGGGGGGGGGGGGGGGGGGGGGGGGGGGAAGACAGGATGGAATGAACCAGTAATCCAGTGCATCATGCCTGAAACATACTGCCAGAGTTAAACTTGGCTAAAAAGAAAAATAAACAGTGCAATGTAAAGTAACATGAAGACATATATACATGAAAACCAACTCCACCCCTCTCCCACTAATCTTCCCGTATCTCCCTATCACTGAGACAGTGAGAGACAGAGAGAGACTTACAGAGATGAGAGAGACAGAGAAACAGACAGAGAGACAAAAAAAGAGAGAGAGACAAAGGGAGACAGATATATCTGACAGAGCAACAGGCAGGGAGGTAGCGTTTCAATAAGTTACCATGAACCACAATTAAACAGTTGAACTACATTAAAACAAGACTTAATTTAAAAAAGCATCACAGTCACTCACACAGTTATTCCCCTTTTTGTTGGAGACATTTCATTACGCAATGCAATCTAAAAAAATAACTTGACTATTTAAAAAAAAAACTGAACTAGAATAAACCTTATTTGATTAATTTAAAACCAACAAAAACAAAACAGTAAGATTTCAGTATACTTATGTACAAAGGTGAAAAAACAGACGACTACGCCAAACCTGACGGACAGAATGAGAAAAAACACAGAGAGAAAGTCTCTTCTATGGGTATCACCACTGATTTTCTACAGTTGAGCAAAATATAAGCAACATTTTTACAGTAAAGTTCATGCAAAAATTTACAAGTTATGACCAGAATGTCTGTTTACAATGCAGCACATACTGTTTACTGTTTATGTGCATAAGTACAGAATCCATAACATTAACATGACACAGAAAAAACTAAAGCATTAATAAACATTAAATGGGGAAATGTTTCCTATATATACAAGAATAATAACAGTCCATGTGATAACTATGCATTTATCAAGAATTGAAAGGAGGAAAAAAAAAAAAAAACCACAGAAGTTTACCGATATGAAAAAAGAAGACCAAAAAAAAAAGAAAAACAAACAAAATCGCAGAAAGATCCAGACCATGAAGTATGATTTCCACTCACAGCAAATCAAACAGGTCAATAAGTGGGAAACCAGCAATCAAAAAGACACTCAAACTGAAAAATGACAGTTTGCCCATAAAAAAATACTTTTTTTTCTAAAATCTGGAACAGAGACCAAACAACAAAAAACATCAATTATGATGTTCACACCCAACCACCCCACCCCCCCTCCACACACACACCTCCCCCCCCCCCCCCCCCCCCCCCCCCCCCCCCCCCCCCCCCTCTGTTCTCATAGCAACTAAGTTGACACAAGAGAACATACACACATACACACACAGAGAACAGATTAAACCTAACAATATAAGAGCAAGTGAAAGGATAGATCTAGCCAATCCCCATGTCACACTCTTTTCCTTACGCAACAAAAACCTGTTCCTTTTCACAACTCTCTTCACAAAAGATTTCCTGGCACAAAATCTGGACCGCCCTACAGCAATCATATTTAATTTTTCTGTCCGCCCTTTTTTGCTTTTTTTTTTTTTTTTTTTTAAAGTTTACTTATCAAACTGGTTTTCCCACAAGAGTGCTGCCACAGACAAGTTGTTGCTGTGAGTTCTTTCACATAAGCTAAGTGCCAGCCACACTGGCCAGTGATTAGCACTGCAGGTGCTGGGTTGGAAGGTCACAGGCTCGATTCCCATCATCAGAGCCATTTTCAATTGCAGGATTTTTTTTCGTCTCTTCTCCTGGTATGGTTGTAGACAGTGTGCTGAAAGGGTTGGTGAGAGGGCATAATGCCACTGAAATGGTTTGGAAGACCAGACAAAAAAAAAAAAAAAAAAAAAAAAGGACTTCAAAGATATTTCCATCCCTTGTAATGTGCAGCTTTGTGTGAACAAAAATCAAATAATTCTTGATTTTTGTTCCTTGTTTCCTCCCCTGACAAGTTCTTGTGAACAAAAAGGCAAGAGTAAGATGAAATGTTTGCGAGCTATGTTAGCACGTAACTCTAAAAAACTATAAGCACAAAAGCCATAAGAAAATGTGCATGCTTGCATGTGGAACAATGGCCCAGTGACGTTTCATCATCATTTGATCCCAAATTCCGTAACACAACCAATCAGAATGAACGACAATGATGAACTGATGAATTATCTGTTTTGTGCCCATTTATCAGGGAACCATTCGTCACTGAATCATTCAAACACAATCAATTTTAACACGCTATGAAAAAGTATATATACTTCTGAAACTGTCAGCCTTTTTGATAATGCTGATTTACAGATTTTCAGCATCTCAAAAAGCAGCCCCGATGTTTTAAACTGAACAGCCAAAACATGCCAGGCTGCAAACGTTATTCAGCCAGTCAATAAGTAAGGTCTGAAAGGGTTAAAGCAACAACTGGGCAAGTTTATATGGAAGACGGCTGTGAACTTCCTGCAGGAAACAAGTCACTGGTCACCTCATTGTGTCTGCGGCCGGCGTTCAAATAGGAGGTACAGCATGGTCTGGGTTTGATTTGAAAGTAATACTGTCAGTATTCCTTTTCTATCTGTAAATTGTTACTGATCTGCTTCTTCTTTTCTTGCAAAAAGGTGATTTTAAAATCCTGTATCCTACGATTTCATGCTTTACATCCGATTCAGTTTATATACATATATTTTTTTTTACAACAGTATTAAAGAGGATTTAATGTCGATGTTCTTCCCAAACCCATATCTGTGACAGTAAAATTCTTTTAAGGATGTTTTTTTTCCGTTACAAAGAACATCTGAAACATATAATTCAGACTGTGCAAGCCAGATATGATCCACGACGGACGTCCTGTTGTAAAGGTCACATTTGTTCGGAAAATCACTATTAACTCTGATCAACAAAGACTTTACCACCACTGCTCACAGAACCATGTCAACCATTGTCTATAGTCTGCTGTGTGACATCTGTCCACACAATCTTCCCTAAAACATGGAAAACCTTACACACCACTCTCTGTTCTGGTCAGTATACTGACCAGCTTCCTGCGCTTCTTTCGAGGGACAGCCAGATGAATGCACAGTCCATTCATTCCTCCCTACATATCAGGGGATTCTTCTCCTGATGGTTATCTGACGAGTGTCTCATTAAGAAAACTCATTAGCATAACACAACAGTCCTCAGACAAGGAGAGGGCTGAAGGAATTTTGCACATGGTACACATCACATTATATTCTTTTGAGGACTATGTAGACAACATTCCACTCAGAATAAAGAAAAGGAGAGGAAAAACTGTAAACAATGCAGTGCCCACTGATACCTGTGTGAGTATCTTCAGACTGTGAGAGCTAAAAAAAAAAAAAAAAAAAAAAAAAAGTTCACCTTCCTGTTCAAACGTCAGAGTGTAATGAGAAGTGCAGTGAAGGTCAACTAAAATGTACAACTGCTGTGCGCTTACAATGGCTACATTTTCTGCGTTGATCAAGCATGATGTAAACAAGTCACACACTCATGCAGACAGGTTTAAGAAAAATGGATGGACTCATTTTAACATGTAGCAGTAACTGAGGCATCTATTCACAGGTTACAAAGACTTGCACAGCAAAAATGACCATAAATACATTCATGAATGACGAGTGACACACCACAGAAAGACCAGTCCCCACATAAGTAATGTCATTCAAATACAATGGCAATGCAGAATAAAAAAAAAAAAAATCAAAATATATACAATGCAAAGGATCCATGATATCACTGTAAAGGGAAAAATAAACAAACATATGTAGAAAAGGTACATGCATGCAAACCCTTGCCATCAGCATTATCAGTGCTTTAAAAGTTCTGTATGACTGTATTAATACACCCATAGTCAGCATGTTTTTATATGCTGTCAGATATTGTTCTATATTCCAACACGCTGCACAGTTCTATGGTAGTTTTTAAATCCAAAACTTTTTGTAATCGAAATTCTGAGCACATCGAAAAGATCCATCACGGTTGATCAAAAACATGTTGGAACATCAATGAAAATGACAGGAAGGAGAGGTTTCCTTGTTCTCACTTCCACAATTTTACGATCAGAAATTCAGAAATCTAAAAAGGAGGCAAGTAACAGTAAATAACCAACAAGTAGGACAACTCATGTTCATGATGAGATCCCTTTACACCCAAAGCTCCAACGGATGCTGCTTATGACACTAACATCAATCACTCCAAACAGCATACTGGAGTCAAAAACAGCATTCGTTTGATTTATGAGCATATGACTATTTCATCACGGTGTAAGAGTTGACATACTTGTTTGTTATTTGATGAGAAATTAGTGAATGTGCACACACACACACACACACACACACACACACACACACACACACACACACACACACACACACACACACACACCTCATACACAATGAAACACACATACCACCATGCTTCACACATCAACTGTTTTCCCCCTATGTATGCTGTTTTACTTTGGGTTCAAGTATAGTACATTCCTCAACACAGAACCTAAACAAAATTTTCTTCTCCTTCACAACATCTTAGGCATGCACTGAAATGCATATTGTACCTCTACACAGGCAGCATAGATGACGCCTTCCCCCCCAAATGGACAGACACGAAACATCGAGGAAGAGGAAGGGAGGGGGAGGGGGAGGGGGATCACAAGCTGCCATAGTGGTTTTTTATTGCACATAGTCAAGGCCTCAAAGGGCGGCAAGCAGGATTCTAGGCAAAACTCTGAAAAGTCCCTACAGCATGTTCTCTACAGGGTGCCTTACAGCTCTCCAATACTGGTAACTCCCTGGAGAAGTGTTTATATGTGTCTTGCCCGAGGACTATCTGGAGTATTGCCGTGTCAGGAAGGGGGGGCGTAGGGCCAGGGGAGGGGGAGGGTGGAGGGGGTGGGGGGTGGAGCCGGAATGAATGAGAGGTGAATAATGTTACTGTAAGGGGAAGGGGGGAGAGAGGGTGGAGGAGAGGAGGGGGGTGGGATGATGGAAGGAGAGGGTTCTATCCCGTCGAAGGACAATCCTGAGTATTGTTATCATGGGATGGGAGTCAGAATGAATGACAGAGTAGAAATGTCACTGTGTGTATATGTGTGTGTGTGTGTGTGTGTGTGTGTGTGTGTGTGTGAGGTTGGGGGGGGGTTGGTGGGTGAGGCAGAGTGATGAAAGGAGTGCTTTGTCAAGTCACAGGACGATCCTTAGTGTTGCTGTATCAATGGGAAGTCAGAATGAATGACTGGGGGAGTAATGCCACCGTGCCTCTGTGTGTGTGTGTGTGTGTCAAGGGGGGGGGGGGGGGCAGGGGGGCAATGGAAGAAGAGGGCTTTATCTTGTCACATGACGATTCTGAGTGTTGCTGTATCTGAGGGGAGTCAGTATGAGCGACAAAGGAGAAATGTCATTGTGTGTGTGTGTGTGTGTGTGTGTGTGCGGGTGGTGGATGGGCGGGTGGGAACGATGGAAAAAAGAGGGCTTTGTCTTCTCACAGGACGATCCTGAGCGCTGTTATATCTGAGGGGAGTCAGAACGACTGATCGGGGAGTGGCGTCACTGAGATGGTTCATGGAAGAAGAGGGCTTCGTCCTGTCACAGGCAATCCTGAGCATTCCTGTGTACCGGGCGTGGAAGCTAGAGTGAATGACACCTTAGTAATACCACTGCAAAAGGTTGGAATGAAAGGCCCTTCCATGATTTCGCTATGCATTTGAAAACACGGTAAATCTAACAATGTAATAAAGATACTCTTCAGAGATTTGGTTTAAAAAGCAACATTCTTTTTTTAAGAGAAACCTGCTGTACAAAAACCACTTTCTTACACAGGTTCACACTGAGAGTATCTATCCTACCCATCATGGATAAAAACACTGGGGGAAGGAGGGTGCTTTCATTTTTCACCTTTTCATCATGCATACACACACGTCTTGCTGACTTCCATCAAATTCAACCAGATGTATGGCTTAGCATTTTCAAGGCATTATTCTCCATTTGTTATTGGTTCTTTTTTGTGACATCATTACAAAAAAAAAAAAAAAAAAAAATGTATTTTGATTTTTAACAGTCAAAATTCCAATTTCTTGATTCAGTTTCAAAACACAGATCTTTTATTTCTTGATCTGGTTTTAAGACAGAGATCAAATGAATAGTTCCTTAGGGAAGATTTCTTTCTAAAGGACACCGTTCTGCTGAGCCACGGAAGCTAGAAAGTGTTTGAAAAACAAGACACACGTTGAAAGAGACTAGTGGCCACAGAAAGCAGGAAAAAAAAAAAAAGAGAGAGAGAGAGAGAGAAAGAGAGAGAGGGACATACAGACAGTCAGTCAAACAGAGACAGCTACTGACAGTGCGAGATACAAGAGTCTGCCAGACCTAGATAAAACGGGGAGTGCACAACACTCCCCCCCCCCCCCCCCCCTCCCCCCCCCCCCCCCCCTCCTACAAAAAAACAAAAAACATACAAACAACACAACCACCGCCACCACCTGAAGTCAGGCATAATGGAGATGACTGTCTGAAGGTTTGCATCACACGGGCACGGGCACAGACAGTTTGATGCGCTGAGTGATCTGGGCTCGGCACATAGGGCACTCCTTTAAGGGTCCCGTGCATATGGCGCAGGTACACACATGGCCGCAGGGAAGGAAGATGACCTCCGACTGTACAAAGAAAACAAAAAGTGAATACAATTAAAAAAATAAATAAATAAATAACACTGTAACCAGGGCATCATAGAAGATGAGAAAGAAAGAAAAATTCAAGGTTGGTACCAAAGCAAAATGTGAGTGAGGCAAGGAGAAATGTGTTATAAGTGATAACCATGGCTGATAGGGCAAGAAGTTGTAAGAGAGGTGGGAAGATACTTATATGATATTCATGCTTGATATGATGAAGGGAAATCTTAAGTGAGGTGGGGAGAAATAAATAACAAAAAAAATAATTATAGTAGACATGAACGGAAATCTTAAGCGAGGAGAGGGGGCATAAATAACAAACACTACACACGGCTGACATGAAAGACAGTCTAGAATGAAGCAGGGAGATACAATAAATCATAATCAAGGATCATATGAAAGGAAGTTGTAAGCTGAGGAGACATGATCATGATTATGGTTCGTACTAGAAAAAAACATAAACTTTTTTTGCATCACATTGCTAGAATTCTTGCAGCGGCTAACTCACCCTTTGGTGAAATGCTGCGATGACGCTTGCAGCAAACAATCAGTCTAACAGGACTGGTTGTGTGTATGATAACGGCAACCATCTTCTTAAAAATAGCTGACAAAATTTTCCAGAGAAATTTCGCCAGTGGTGTCTGAGCACATTGAATGAAATAAGTGAACAGACAAATTCTTCAGAAAATATGTACCAACTGACCGAAACAAACAAAACAAAAAAAAAAAAAAACAATAGCCCTAGTGAAAAATTGTCCCCACACAAACACGTACGTTAACCCGCTCAAACAAATACACAGTCACACACAGAGGATCAAACCGAGATATCTGTATATCCACTGACATAAATGAACTGAAAAACATCAACATCTCTGTAAAGTACTCATATCACACTAATATTCAATGTTTCAAAAAAAGAAAAAATAAAAGAAAAGTAACACAATCTTTTCTGCTCACCACTCTGTCCAGGCAGACCACACACTCAGAGTTGATGCCACGAGCTGTGACTGACTGCTGCCGAGGGAGGGCCCCCGAGGGGGCTGCTGCAGCGCCACCTGCAGCCTCATCATAGGCAGGAGGGGCAGTGGGGTCTGCAGGGGGCGGTTGTACGGGCTCCAGCTGAGGCAGCAAAGAAATGTCCTGCACCGTGACAACAACACACCTGACATTTACCGCATTCCCACTTTGTACAGGCAATTTGCCATCCACTCTCTTCCTCACTTTAACGTGAAATAAGGAAGGCACTGCATTCTTAACATATTAATATAATGCAAATATTTTTTTTCTTTTTTTTAAAAAAAAAAGGGGGGGGAAGCTGGGCTGGCAGCCTGGAAGAGGAAAGAAGAGGTGATAATAAAGAAAACAATATGAAAAAAAAGAATGACAATTTGCCTGTTGTGACTCACAGAGGTTGAAAACGGAATCACCTTGTGACAGAAATGATACGCTGCAATTCTTGTGCCAGCTATGAGGACAGAATCATTGTACTGAATGGTCATTTACAGAGGCTCAACAGCACAGTTACTATCGAGACATAATAAATGTACCCATCTCATCATCATTTTTTTTTTCTTATTCTACTTTTTTTTTCTTTTTTTTTTTTTTTTTTTGCTTTCATCTTTCATGCCACCACAGTGGCACTGCAGCACCCACGCTGCTCATTCCGGCTCCCTGCTCACATCCACAGACCGGTTTGTTCCACTGCAGCCCCATGACCTTCAATCCACAGAGGAAGTCGACGTCGAAGTCGTCATGAGGCAACCCACTTGAGGAGAGATGCTGCACTGCTGCCGAGTCATGTTGGTAGTGTCCAGCGGTGGCTGTTCTCATCTACCACACTGAGGACACCACATTTGCCTACTGAACTCCCAACTGAGAACAATAACTGCTTTGTTTGCATAACCCAGAGTAAGCGGGCTCTCCTACTGGAGGGTGCCACCAAGACCGGCCACGGACAGTTTCCGATAAATTTGCCAATTCTGGTGACCTCAAACACACACAACCTTCACAAATGGGATGGAGACATGTGGAGGTAATTGAAGCTGAGGTCACCAATGAGAGCACACCATGCTGACAGATGAGAAAAAGGCTCGTGAATATAATGCTGTGCATTTCCATTCTGGTCTGAAAGTGCATGAGAGGGCTGCACTCTAAGCTTACAGTTAAAAATTCCAGCACTAGCCAAGCCAGAGAGATACACACACCAACAGGGTTGGTCGGGAGATTGGAGCAAGACACTCAGTGATGCATACATAAGAGAATGCAATGCAACTGCATGGTCCCAGTGATCCCACTTGAGCCCAAAGCAAACTCAACTCTGTGTAGGAGCTGGTCAAGGCAGAAAAATCCCACAAATCCATGGCTCTGATGGAAATCGAACCCATGGCCTCCCAGCCATGAGTCTAAGATGCTAACCACTTTGCCACAGCAGCTGGTCATTTCAAAAGCATAACACAAATAGTGAAACATCAGACACTGCACACATACTTCATACACAGAAATATGCTGTCTAAGAATCATTTGTCATGAGCCTGCACACACACACATGCATGAGCACGTGTGTGTGCGTGCGTGTGTGCGCCCATGTGCCTATGCTGGTGCAAGCATACATTTGAACATGTCTGCAGGACCTTGTGCGTGCATGCATGCAAGGTTGTGTGATGTGCACGCATGTGTATGCGAGTGTATGCGTGTGTATGCGTGTGTGTGTGTGTGTGTGTGTGTGTGTGTGTGTGTGTGTGTGTGTGTGTACGTGTGTGTGTGTGTGTGTGTGTGTGTGTGTGTGTGTGTGTGTGTTGTGAAAGAATGTGAGAGAGAGAGAGAAAAGAGAGAGAGAGAGAAAGAGAGAGAGCATCTGTGTGTCATTGTGTGTACAACATGCACATGGTTGGGTTCAACTCATCATACCCCTTTGCTGAGCCTATACATGTTGGTAACAAATATCATACAAAAAAAAAAAAAAAAACTGCATTGCATATTAACACTGTTGGACGTGCACTAGAAATACACGCAGGAAATAATGAAAAGGTACACAGCAACTCAGTTACAGTCATATTTACAAACAGTGGAAGTCAGCCCAAAGAGAGAGACACAAGAGGACAGAGATGGACTGAGGGGAAGGGGAGAGAGAAGGGTGAGGGGTTTGGTTGGTGGTAGTGCAGACAGGTTGAGGCGGTTTTGTGAAGTGAGAAAGAAAGAAAACAGAAAAGATGAGTCTCCTGCTCATGCTTTCTGCACCTGAAAATACTTTCTGGTTCAAAAAAAAAAAAAAAAAAAAAAAAAAAACAGAACCATGCGTCCGCTCTTCAACATGATCTGAATGAGACGAACACTGACAATGCTAAAAGAAAAACACATGACCCACATGGTCCAAACTTTAATCACTAGCACTGTTTTATTTGAAGCTCCAGAGAATGTCTGAAATTTGCCACTGAAAGGAAATCTTAGTTAAGGAACTTCCCAACTTTCCTCATTGCCTGATCATCAAGCGTAGTCATGTCTTCCGGTTGTCGAAGATAACGAACAATCAAAGTAGAAAACTGCCTCACAGCTTCAGAAATAAAAGATGTCATTTGGTCTATTTCAAACGAAACCAACCTCACTATTCACAGAAAGATCTTGGTTTTCAGACCATTTTTTTTCCTGCAATGAGTTTCCAAAAGTGGGTGCTGACTTCAGGTTTGCTGAAAGCATAAATAGAGTGTGCGGTGATAACAACACAAAAACCCCAAAACAAAAAGCAAGAAAAAGGGAAATGATTAACAGATGGTGGAGTCAGAGGCAGTTAAAAGAGAAGACCAGAAAGAGAGCAGACCCTCCATGTGTGACGCAGCGTGATGCAACACTGCGCTGAGCACACTGAGATCAATGCAATGCACACTTGACCCAAAATCTTCAAGAAACAGTTTCTTCCACATTTAAAATAAAAAAGTTTCAAAATTCTAAACACCTGCTAACACACTGCCACACAGTACTGTGATAAATGCATAGTTTCCGAGCCCCATAACCGACTGACTGCGTGATGACTTGGCAGCAGCCGACTGTGACACCAGGGGCATACTAACTCGTCCACTCATGTGCCTTTGTAAGTCTATTAAGTTCTCTACCAACTCTGCAGAGAAATGTAGCCCTGGTGTAATATCAAGCCATGAAAATACCAAGGACTAACACTTCAGCATTGCATTGATCTGTATAACAGGGCTTCATACGGTTCTGTCAATCACAATTCCAAAGGCTTTTCCATGGTTAAAGATTGCTTTTTTTTTCCAATTACTGTATATTGGTCAAAGCTGCTAGCAACTTTCAGCACACAACACAGTGCGCGTTGTAAAACACATAAGGAGCTACAGCGCTGCACCAGTCACATCATTACAATAAACAGTACAACCATGTCAATGATACTTGTAAACAAATTTCATCTTTCAGCATTTTACTTGTTGAATCTCATTCATTACTTTCCATACATTTTCATGCTGCTTCTTGTATCTCATGAAGAAAAAAAAAAAATACTGACAGTGACAACAAAAAAATTCCAAGGGTGTTATCAGAACTTCTTGATGATAACTTACTTTTGGGGCACTGAAAGGTCTACACATGGAGCTGTTTCACAAATTTTCAACGACTGTCCAGCACCGTATGAACCCTGTATGAATCATACAGGAAATCAAAGATTTTTTTTTTCTGTTTTTAGCGATCAAATTCCACACAAGAACTTCCGCTGAGGTCCAAGACACAAGTGCACCCTTTCCAAACTGCAATGACGTCACCTTGGAAACGTGGCCAGCCTTCTTTGTTTTCTGGTTCTGCTTGTCTTCCATTGTGGATTTGGACTTTGATTTCGGCAGGAACAGGGATAAAAGAAATACAATTGAATGATAATGGAAAAAAAAGGAGATATAAATAAACATATAAAAAAGGCAAAGATGATTTCACAGGCACACTGACACACGACACAGAATGCACAAATACTGCGCATACCTAAACACCCAAGCATGCCTGCACGCACACATAAACACACACACACACACACACTATTCTCACTCTCTCACACATAGGGTTGCACATTGCTACAAACATACATGCACAAGTGCACACACCTACACACACAAACGCATGCCCCCTCTGGCCCCATCATCCTTCTGTCTCTCTCTGACACACATGTACCATAATTTCAAAGCTATAAACTGCATTATTATAAAAAACCGCACCCCACATATTCATTTTCAAAGAGAAAAAAAAAAAAAAAAATGTCATAAATCAATCTAATCAGCAGCAAAAAAGGAGCTGTCAGAACTGATGACCAAAATGGCGGACCCAGTGTAAACAAAGCCTGTGAATTCTGAGGTCTGACTTTTGTGAGCTGGCAAGCCAACAAGGAAGGGTGATACATACAATGACGAAGCAAAAATTGGCTATCAGATTCTTTTTCACTGCCTGATGAAGCACAAAATCAGCTATCAAGATTCTTTTTCAATGCTGTCCTGAGCGGCACTAAATCACTGAAGAACTCGTCTTCAGTATCAGACAGGAGGGCTTTCAAGAACTTTCCTCTGACATCGGCAATGTTGTCCAAGGACTCCCGTACTGCCACCTCCACGCTCTGTGCTTGCTTGACTTCTGTGTCATCTGCTGTCCAGACTACGCCTGACTTTTTTTTTTTTAAAACAGATAATAAGTGTGGAGTGCTGCAATATTTCGCAATGGGAAAGTTCTCGGTGTGAATACACCACCACCAGACTATCAACCTGAGCCGCTGTACGGGTTGCCTATTTGGTGAGCACAACAAATAGCCTTCAATTTGAAATCCCTGTTATAGGTCTGGCTTCTCAACTTCGGGCATTTTTTTTGTGGAAGGACCAAACAAGGAAGCAGTGCCGGTCTGCCAGACGACCAACAGGATCTCAGAGTGTGTGGTGCTGACAAACAGCTGATCAAAACTGATATTCAGCTATCACTAACAATACTCGTTTTGCCTGTCACTCATGCATGAAGCATCCTTTCTGTGAACCGGGGTCAAACTTGATTTCTTCAAACATTAGTTTTTGATGTGTGCGATCAACTACAGATCAGGAAAAGTTATGTACGGAGAGCTAAGAACAGAACTGGAAGAATCCATAAATAGTAACAAGGGCTAAAGGAAAAAAATAGCCGTTTATAGATTGAGAAGTACGGTACAGTGTGAACACACACACGACCCCACCTCACTCCTCATCCAAACACACCACTCCTCTCCCTAATACACACACACACACACACACACACACACAGAGTCAAAATGGAAATAAAGCTCTTTCCCTCACTCACTAACACACACACACATTCACCACACACACATACACACACACTGGTGCAAAAACCAAGTAGAAATGGACCCCCCAAAAAAAAGTACAGCGACAACAGTGGAGGCGTGTTGACCACATTCAGAGACAACCAGCCAAACCAGCTGCTGCATCACCTGTCCAAAGACCTCTGCTGTGTCCGTGTCACTCACCTTCTCCTTCTGGGTCAGCTTGGAGCTCTGGCCACGCTGCAGGTCGATGCCATTCAAGATGGCTTTTCGCAGGCCAAGTTCATGCACCCCCATCTGTGGACACGTACCCTGGAGTTACTTCCCCTGTCTATGCAAGTGTAGAGAGAAAAGTTTGAAAA
>JADBJO010005154.1:50000-55000 GCA_016801955.1 Conus betulinus
TATGCAGAACTTTTGACATAAAGGAACAAACCTGAGTTTAATTAATGACTGTCTGATTTTACATACAGCTAACTGGCTTCATGAACAACAGTATGATTTCATGAACAAATTCCTAGGTCATGTAAAATGGCAGGCTCCCATGAATAGCAGATTAATAAAAAATTGCCATGTTTTATGAGAAAATGCCAGGAATCATTAACCGTAGCCCTTGTTTTATAGACAACTGCTTGGTTTACATACCACTCTGCAATTTCCATGTTAATGTATATCTGTGCACAAACATCATCAGTCAAATATTTGATCCACAAGTTGTTCCTGTGCAATCAGCACCAGTGCAAAGTAGTCTTACCTGCAAAGTGAGAAAAAGTTCTAACTGTTCTGTTTTTACCTGTTCAGGGGCAGGGATATTAAAAAAAAAAAAAAAAAAAAAAAAAAAAATTCTCTCTGTATGACCAATAACCTGGAATATTTTCCAGGACGATAACAGTATGTCAACAATGCAGCCCCCTAAAGCCTGAAGATAAAGACTTTCCCAAAACAAGAAATGCTCTCCCTTACTTCAACTGCCTACAGCAACAACATATACAGTGACGATGCATATTTTCAAACTTTTTTAAAGTTTTTTTTTTTTTTTTTTTTTTTTTTTTTTTTTTCTTGTGCCTGGATTGTCGTAAATCAAAAGGGCTGCTCCTTGTTATCTAAGCACATCACAATGATTCACACGACTGGGTACAGCCAGTCTGATCACAGATGATCCGGACAACGACCTTAATGATTTCTGTGATTCAGGAATCAGTGAAGAGGAGACAACGGACCAGATCTTGCTACACTTATGGGTGATGCTGCCAGGACAGATGGCACTCAGATTGATATGTCTTTCATACCGATTTTTATTTCGTTATTTACAAATCCATTTTTTTTAGGACTGTAAGATAAATCAATGTTCTGAAATTTCTTGAAAATAATACTAGCATGGATTGTTGGTAGGCCAATTGTTGGGATTCAATTCTGAGCAGTCTCTGAGAAATAGTAAATATAATGTAACACAGCACTTTATTCCCTCATACAGATGGTGTTTCAGATTTGACACTGAATGAATTAAGTGATCTTCACAAAGGGAGGAAGAGAGACAGACAGACGCAAACTGACACTCATATAATTCAAAAATGGGTATTTTCCCACTGTCCCAGGTCCAAACACATACACACACACACATACACACGCACACACACACACACACACACACACACACACACACACACCACAGACACAAACCGATATATACACACACACCACCATCCCAAAGTCTCATGTCCACACACACACACACACACACACACACACACACACACAGTGCCATTACCTGTTCAGCCAATGTATCCATCAGAACCCGATGCTCATTGTCTTTGTGATACAGCAAGCTCTCCACCTGTCCGCTGCTTATTTCCTCCTCCCTGACATCATAGCCATCGTCATTATTATCATCCAAGACACACACAACACCACACAAAAGAAACCAACAAGCATTCATCCAATAGTACTGTGCTAATACTTCTATTCTGAGACCCGATCAGCAACCTATGATGAGCCACAGTTAAAACATCAGCATGATGCAATTTTTTTTTTTTTTTCCCAAAGCACAAACAAGCTTCAATTCAAGAGAAATCACACAAGCCATTGGCTATTTACCTATATACAACCCCTTCTTTTAAGTAAAAAAAACGAAATAGTTTTCACTCTGATAGTTTTTAAGACAGGTTGAATTTTCACAAAATCAATGTTACATCGTGAGATAAAGACAAATATATTTATGTATAGCCACTGAGTTAAATGAACCCCCTTAAAGCATATACCTAACCTTCTCCCATACAAGGGAAAAAGTGTATCTTTTTTTCCCTACTTAAAGTAAATTTGTCAACAATTTACTCTGCCATACTGTCAGACCGAGACAGAAAACAGCCATACAGTTATCACACACACACACACACACACACACACACACGTACACACACACACACACACACTAACACTACACACACATACATACAAGAAGACTAGAACCCTGACCACTCACAGCTGTAAGGCACGCTGCCCGCGGAAATCTCTCTCTGACTCCATCACCTGCCGCTGCTGCTCAAAGAGTCGGAATTCTTCCAACATGTGGTTCATTCCCTCTGAAATCAGAACCATTCCACCAATCAGCAATCACACAAAATCAGTTGCACAATCTACCAATCCGTCAGTCAATACCTTACTTCGTCAATAGTCCCTCCTCAAATGTATGTATCCACCCATGTCAACTTATAAGCCTATTGTCTCACTGATTTATTCCACCACCTACCAGGCCCATCAGTCAGTCAGTCTGTCAGGCAAGCAGCCACACAATCAGGAAAGCAGTGAGCCCTGCTGATTTTATACGGTACATGGAAGAAAACTGGCTGGGGTAAAAAGCATCTGCATGGAAGTATTCTCCAAGGGTTACGGCTGTATTTTGGGTGAAAATGTAATCAGATTTGACTCCAAACTTTTCACTCATTGAAAAAAAAAAAAAAAAATCAACGTACCCAACACTTCTTGTTTCCTTAGGTTCATCAGTTCTTCCCACCGCACCGAGAACCAATCATCTTCCTTCATCCTGCACATACAGATATTATTAAACCTGTCACTCAGTGCACCGTTTGCCAATCATCTTCCTTTATCCTGCACGTACAGATATCAATAACCTGTCACTCAGTGCACTGAGAACCAATCATCTTCCTGCATCCCTATTTTGCATAAATCCTCATCGCCAGCCATTTTTCAAAAAAAAAAGCTCTTATTGTATACCAGCATATGTGAAACACGGATATCTCTGAAACTAAACAACCAATTCTCATGCTATTTTTTTGTAAAATGGAGGAGATACACTGTACTTTTTTATTATATCATAACATGTTAGTAATGGTAAGTCAACAACAATTTCAATTTTTTAGTGATTTCAAGTGCAAAAAAAAAAATGCAAAATAAAAAAAAAAGAATGTTATGTTTCTTCTAAGCGTAAAAAATAAAAGAACGAATGCCAACAAACTCTCAACAAGGGAGAAAAAATACTCCACTCACAACTGAAGACCAGAAAGTATGGTATTTCCAACAGAAAAGTGCATGAAACAGCCACAAATACAACTACTCCAATAGCAGGAACACACACACACACACACACACACACACACACACACACACACACACACACACACATTCTTATGCCTAACTGGTACACATGTAAGAAAGAAAAAAGGGAAACACACACACACACACACACACACACACACACACACACACACACACACACACACACACACACACACACACACACACACACACACACACACACACACGTCCCTTTCACTCTCAACAGTAATATATATATATATTTTTTTTTTATGAACACAAAGTCATTCATGTGCCTGTTGGTCTCTGAACCCTTACCATTCAGTTGATCTATATAATCAGCTGTACACCCACTCAAAACACATCTGTGCTACTCGCCTCTCACGTGTCAGTTGGCCACGCCCCCTTCAACCTCGACCAGCAAGAGTCGACCCACAGCGTGTGTGTGAAGTTCGTTGCCTAAAGTCTTAGTTGGCTCCCTCAAATAGAGTTAGTGAACAGTCAGTCAGTGCTGGCTGGCTCAACGCAAAAACACTGGGGCACGCGCGGTAGGGTAGAAAGTGGGCGTCTTATCAGCCTCTCATAACAATTTGGCCACGGTCCAACGCTTCACGTTGGAATAATTCGGTCAAGCCCTCACTATTGTTCTTTACTCGTGACTGTCTGGGTCTTCTTCATCTGTATTAGGAACAACCGACCGTCTATTCAATATTCCCAGCACTTGATCTGTGGTAAATGTACGGCAAGGTCGAGTACGTAAAGTGCTTGGTGGTGACGTCATAGTGAATGGAAAAAACAATTGGAATAAAGTCAATAAAACACTGAACTGAATAGTGTTCTGACAAAGCAAATGGCTGTGAGCATGGGCCAGACCATCCCCCAACTATGACGTTTATTGCTGGCTTTTTATCTCATGAACTACGATCGTGAGAGTATTGGGAGTTAGGTCACCCTACTTTGTCGCCAAAAGGCGCCTTTGGCGCTCTGCCAAGTCGTCGCCAAAAGGTGCCTATGGCGGTGAAAGGGTTACCACTTGTCACTCAATGCACTGAGAACCAATCATCTTCATCCTACACATACAGATATTAATAACCTGTCACTCAACAGCACTGAGAACCAATCATCTTCATCCTACACATACAGATATTAACCACCTGTCACTCAGTGCCCCGAGTTCCTAATCCTACATATACATTTTAACTGCCTGCCAGTCAATGCGCTGAGAGCCAATCATTTTCCTTCGTCCTTCGCATATACATACAGACCAGCTGTCACTTGGTGTCCAATAACACATTTGTATATTAACCACCTGTCTCTCAGTATACTCAGAACCAATTGTTAGGTCTTCCACTCTCACTAGCTAAGAACATGCACTGTTCGGCATTCACACACACACATAAACACACATACACACTCTTTCCAACTGTATCTCTACCTCCTCTCACTCCTGCCCTCTCCCCCCGCCTCAGTTTCTGACCACAACACAACCCCACAATGAAAAAAGACAACCCCAGTGACCTTTCTTTCTCCATCTCGTCAGTAAGGCCTCAGTTTTCTTGGCTTTCTCGTTCACATCCAGCAGCTCAGCCAGCAGATCCCCTGCCCTCTGTTCCACTGCAAAGACAGGATTCCGACCAACACATGCCCCAGATGATCACAGACAACACACAGCCCAGCTCATGATTCCCATGTTCTTTCGTTTATTCATGTTTTATTCATTTGTTGCTCTTGCCTGTAAAAGACCTGACAGTTGAAATCCACTGCTTCTTATTTGTTTTCTCCATCCATTTGGTGATAGTAACACAGCCTTTAACTTACTGTCACCTGAAGACATGTTGCAAGGATATTTGTGA
>JADBJO010005154.1:60000-70000 GCA_016801955.1 Conus betulinus
CCCACACACAAACACATCACATCAAAACATACACACACACTGACACAGACACACACACACACACACACACACACACACACACACACACACACACACACACACACACACACACACACACACACACACACACACACACCACCACCACCCACCACCACCACCACCACCGTATACACATATACAAAACACCATCACAACACTTCAACAACGCATACACACACATGCACACGGTTACCTTTGCAGAGGAATCTCATAATGGATTCTGTTCCTTGCTTGCAAATACCTGGCAAACACAAGCAAAACCCAAAATGCAATGGCACACTGAAATAAACAGACAAGACCAGCACCAACAAATGCACGCACAAAAACATTAGAAGCACCCATTTTACTTCAGCTAGAGAATCAAATTCTCATAATCAGCTACTTTTCTTCTTGAACAAAGAACACAACCAAACACCACAGGTTCTGTCCTTGGTCTGAAGGGGAAGAGTGGGGGGAAGAGGGAACGGAGCACAGGACATGACTGAAGAAAGCAGGGTCCAAACCCAAGCACTCACTGTTGCGGGGATACTTGAACCTGTCGGCATCCAGCTGCAGCGTCTCCAGGGTGCGCACACAGGCCAGTCGCCGCGGCAACTCGGAGATGTCATGTGGCGATGTCCAGCAGACGCAGGGAGGGAAGGTCGCAGACGCTCTCCGGCAGGTCCTTCAGCTTGTTACCTGTGACAGGTGAACAAGCCTGTGCGTCAGCTGGTCGGCGGTGGTAGGGGGGGGTGGGGCAGGAGAAATGGGGAGAGAGAGAGGAGGGGGGGGGGTGCACCTCAACAGGGGTTAAGGGTGAGGGGCAGTTTGGGGCTGGACGTTTCTAAAAATTCACGTTGTTTTAAGATGATCATGGCATTTTTCACATCTAGATTCAAAAATGTTTTGCATTGTTTAAAACAGTCATGGCATTTTCACAGCTATATGTATAAAATGTTTTGCATTGCTTAAGACAACCATGGCATTCTCACAGCTAAACATAAAATAATTCAGGAATTGCAACAGCAGCAGATACACTTGTTACACACAGTTTTTTCTTCCTTTGTGTACTGATTAATCCATTCATTCATGCATGCACTCATTTATGTTTATCTTATTTGCTTGTTCCTTTTTGCTGGCACATTAGTCTTTTCACCTGCCTGATTATTTCATTTGGTTTCAATCTACGGTTTGACCAAACCAGCTTGTTTTGGTGACCTTTTGGCAATAGTTCACGGACATATGTACACCCACAAAGCCAACCCCATTCTAAGATGTTTTACATGCTTAATTTTCACACACACACACACACACACACACACACACACACACACACACACACATGTGCACACATGCACATACATACACACACACACACACACACACACACACACACACACACACACACACACACACACACACACACACACACACACACAAATCCCATACCTGGCCTATTTACTCCACAACTGCGATTAATGTACTTTTCAACAGACATGAGTATATCTTTAACAAAGAGTGTGTATATACCTTCCACATTTTTCTGTAAAAGTGAGGGCTAAGGCAGGGGTGAGGGATGTGTCAATGCACCATCTTCCACATGTTTTCGTTTTTGTTTGACAGGGAAAGAGGTCATTTCATTTTCACCTAGGTTCACACAGCGGAAGGTAGAGCGATGGATACCTGATCTTACAGAATTCACAAGTTAAAAACAGGTTCTTCCAGCAAAAAACACACTTTCAACCCTGACTTATCAGCATGCTTTGACATAAATTCACGCTCTCTCTCTTTGGATTAAAAAAAATTTTTTTGACAAAAAAAAAAAAAACAAACAAACACAGCTGGACACCATTTTGTGCACAAAATTTAGCAAGACCTGTCCCTCTTTGGTCAAAGCCGCTAAACTGTCACATCAAAACACCACCATGGATACGCCCCCTAACTGAAATTACCGGTCAATAATTTCGCCTCGAGATTCTTGTTTTGATCTTTTTTTAAAAGTTTGTTGTATTTGTCATTTTTTCGCCAAACATATGGACAAAAGACAGTAGAACTGTAGAGTAAATAGGTATCTCTCTCTCTCCCTCTCTCACAACTCACATACACACACACACACACACACACACACACACACACACACACACATTCAGCCATCCCCATCACATGCTTACTTTTAACATTCAAAGTTTGCAGGCAGCGTAGATTTCCAATGCCATCTGGTATTTTCTTCAACTTGTTGTCCTCCAGGTTTAGAATCTGTGCAGATCAACAGACAGTGACAAAGAATATGACTACCTCCACCAGGTATGTAATACCAGGTGCAGAACCTGTAAAGACCAACAGAGAATAATACTGGATAGGACTACCTCCACCACTCTTGTAACGTCAGGTGCACAGTATCAGGCTCAGAATCTGCCCAGTTCAACAGACAACTGTGGATAATCTTCAGCTTGTGTGTAACCTCAGATTCAGAACCATCACAGTTCAACAGACTAGGTTAACGGACTATCTGTGTGAAACCTTTGGTTCAGCTTGAACGCAGGAGAACACTACACAATCCTGTGTGTGCTGGGGACCATGTCACAGAGGAAAAATCACAAAAATGTCCAGCCAAAATTAAGTATACAGGAGTCTTTCCTCGTTTTCTTCATGCCATACGTCTGTATAAAACCGAGAGGAAGCCATTTCAGTCCTAGATGCAAATAAATACCCATGCACATGATTGATCAAATTGCTTTTATTTTACATCCACGAAACCAATGTCTTGATTACAGGATGATCATAACACAATCCCTAAATGGAAGTTAACCTGTCACTCCAGTCAACAGGTAATCAGTGCTATCACACAAAAAAGATGGATGTTTTGCATATCTTTGGTTCAGAAACTTTTTGGACAAAAAACTATAGCTTCCACAACAGGGCACATCATTCAATAGAGACGATAATGAGAGTGTGTACAAAGACTATTGTTTTAAAACATGATGACAGGTAAGGTAGCACATGCATCACAGTGAACATCAGAGAAACAGATGATGATTCACCTGCAGACTCTCCAGGCAGCCTATCTCCTCAGGTAATGCCTTCAGCTCATTCTTGTGCACATCCAGAATCTGCAAGAAACCCATCAGCCACAGCTCCAGGTGAAACTCAGCAATTTCAGGAAGCCTTGAAGTACTTTACATACCTCTTTTGAACTTTTTCACTTTCTGGCATATAAGTCTTATAATTATAACTGGTCAAAAAGCTTTCTCTCATTCAGTGGTTGAAGGTTCCTTAAATTACAAAAAAAAAAAAAAAAAAAAAGAAAAATTACACTAATGCAGATCAGTATAAATCTAACAGCACTATACATATTCTCACAGACTCTTTGTAGTTATGGGCATAGACAGGAAGTGCACATGAAGTCAAATGGTCATATGAAATTGTTAGACAGAAATGTTTACCCTGCTATATGTACCTTGCCTTTTTTTTTTTCTAAATCTAGTTTACAAGTTCCCAGTTGGGAAAAAAAAACCTGAAGGCGTCTCTGAGGATATTTCAAGGATAGAGGTACATCTGGTAGTTTCAAGGACAGATACACAGAAAATTACAGTAAGCCATTACAGAAAACTGAAGAAAAGATACTAAAGCAAATTCCTGGGCAATAATCAATATTACTGATACCTCATGACAAATTTTCACTCTCTTTTGTAAAATATTACCTCCCTTGGTGATTCTCTCAGTTATCCGGAAGTTTTGGTTCTCCCTTATACTTAAAAAGGAAAAATAATAGTCAGTCCTCTGCTAAAAACTGCGACTCATTACCAAAAAAAAAACAAAAATGTTTTCAAGAAATTTTTAATAACAAAACTTCTTCAAAGATCATGCATTCTTCCATTTTTAATGCTTATATGAGAGGTTAGAACTACAGAACTTCGAAGGAGATTCCATGTGCATACAAATCCTGTGAATACAAGAGTTGCAGAAAATAATTTTCAAAAGGAACAACCAAAGATAGACAAATTAAAATGGGAAACTCACCCTGAGGGTGCGCAGGTCACTAAAATTCCCTCCCCCGTTCAGAGAGCTCAGCCAGTTTGTTGTGCAAAAACAAAGCCTGGAAAAATCAATCAGCCAAACAACATATCAATAAACCAGCCAATCAGTCAATATCAATCAATCTCTCAGACAGTGACTCAAACAACAAATGGATTTTTTTTCTTTTTCTTTCCCCTGAAAAATAAAGAACATACATACACACATATACACACAGGGGCAGACAGACACTTAGAGAAAACCACATCAGCAAACATACAGATATACCAGAATGAATACACACATACAGAAACTGAACAAGAAAAAACAAACAAAAATTCTGAACTTTCCTCACACCCCTGGTGCTTTCAGATAAGAAAAAATTATAATCAATCATAAATAAATGTCAGCGAACTGCCCAGAGAAACGTGGACAAACGAGTCACAAGACAACACACAACGCGTTTCGACCTCTTAGGTCTTCCTCAGGTGAAACAAAGACGGACAAAATAACGAAAATGCACTTGGCTTTGATCGCTTCAGATTGCTTCTGAGTTCACTTTGCAACTAGATCTATAATCAATCAATAACTGATCCAATCAAACTAAGAGAAATGATCAGTACACAACTCTATCTTGAGAAATGGGGTGATGACTGAGGAGGGATGTGTGTGTGTGTGTGTGTGTGTGTGTGTGTGTGTGTGTGTGGGGGGGGGGTAGAGGTGGCAGCAGTTGCTTTGGGGTATGGTGGGGAAACCAAAGGGGTCGGGGGGGGGGGGGGGGGGGGGAATGGAGATGGAGAAGGGTGAACACAGCTGTTCTTACCTCCTTTTGAAGCACCTTGCAAATGGGGAATAGACTCCTGATGGAACCTGCAAAGAAGACAAGAGAGACAACAGCAACAGTGTTAAACTATTATGATAAAGACAATGGTCTCCATTTTCTTTTTTTCTTTTTTTTTTGTGTGTGTTGATTTGTAAATGCTATCATTAATATCTTTTTAAGTGTGTTTGATATACTACCAATAATATCTTTTTAGGTGTATTTGATTTGTATATCCTATTATTAATATCTGTTTAGGTGTGTCTAATTTGGAAATCCTATCATTATCTTTTTAGGTGTGTCTGATTTGGAAATCCAATCAATTATATCTTTTTAGGTGTGTTTGATTTGTGAATCATGTCATTAATATCTTTTTAGGTATGTTTGATTTGTAAATCCTATCATTATTATAATTTATTTTCAGAAAGTGACATGTTCTCTTGATGTGTGTATGTGCGTGTGAGTGTATGTGTGTGTGTGTGCGTGCATGCATGCATGCTTGCATGTGTGCATGCGTGTGTTTGTGCATATACATGTGCATATATATGTGCATGCATGCGTGTGTGTGTGTGTGGCATGTGTGTGTGTGTGTGTGTGTGTGTGTGTGTGTGTGTGTGTATGCGTGCATGCGTAGATGCATGCGTGCGTTCGCACACGTATGTTTTCTATTCCTACTGTCCTATGAGCCATGCCACCCTAGCCTTCCAACATGGCAATCATTCTGGCTCCCCGATACACAGCTGCGCCCAGGTTACCACCATCCCAGCCCCCAGCACTGACAGCCTACAGGCAGCACCAATATCAAGTCCTCATGAGGCAGCCATCCAGAGGAGACACTGCACTGCTGCACAGTCACTTTGCCGGTTCTCAGTGATGCCTGATAAGACCTTTCATTATGCAGGACACCACCATGATGACAATGACTGCTTCATCACAAAACCAGCAAGATAAGAGCCAGCAACCCTTCTTGGGGGTGCCGCTACGTCCTTCCAGTGACCGTCCCCATGAACTTGCCAGCACCAATGAATCTGACGAATTTACACAGGGTGTGATGAACATGGAGGTAAGTTAAGGTAATGCTGCTTACAGCCCAGCCGACCGCAAAGGGCCGTGTATCAGGGCTGTCACTGCTTTGCAATGAACACGGAGAGAAATCAGAACAAGGTCATTATCACAGTACAGCAGACAAGGCCACAGAATTTGAGACTTTCTTTTAATGATGATGTGCATGATAAAGACGATATGTTTGGAGTTAGTGATGCGGTCAGCGTCTCTTAACAGGTGTGTATTTTATGCTTCCTGTTATCATACAAACTAGCATCAGCCAAACCCCAGGCGAGATAGCAGCATCTGCAGAACTGGTCAGGAAATTTGAGCATCACTCTCAGGGATGCATCCATGAAGTGGATAAAAGTCGGCTGTGTGTTTCTGTTCTTCCTATTTTTGGTTCACAGCATGCTTAACTCTGCACGGGAGCCAACTGGAGCCAAAAATCCCACAAATGAATGCTTATGATGGGAATCATATCCATTGCCTCCTTGCATGTAATTCTGCCACGCTAAGCACTACATCGCTGCAGCCACTATATTCTTTTATTTTTTCAGTCTGTTTCTGAGAGGAACTCCTTCCAGACTTCAGATACAGACGCAAAAAACTGTTGACAGACTGCAATCAGATGATTTTAAAAACCTCATGAAACCTTTGCTGACTGACCTCAAGCCTGTACCCATGATCCCTGACCTTTCCTCACGGATCCCTCCAAGCTTTACTCACCAACCCCAAACTTTTACTCACTGACCCCTAGTCTTTGCACCCTGACCTCAAGCCTTTGTTTACTGACCCCAGGCCAGTTTTTTTTTTTTTTTTTTTTTTTTTTTTTTTTTTTTTTTTTTTTTTTTTGCTCACTGACCCTACGCCTTCACCCATTGACCGCAAGCACCTGCTCTCACCCACACCCTCACCCTCTGACCCCAAGCCTTTGCTCATTGATCAGAGGCCTTCACCTGCTGATCCCAAGCCTTTGCTCATTGATTTCATGCTTTCACCCGCTGACCTGAAGCCTTTGTTAATCAATCATATGCAATCATCCACTGACTTCAAGCCTTTACTTACTGACCCTATGCCTTCTCCCTCTGACCTCAAGCCACTGTTCACTGACCCAAACTTTTACCCACCGACCCCAACGCCTATATCTATTGTCCTAAAGCCTTATCCACTGACCCCAGGCCTTTATCCACAGATTCCAGAGTTCGCATACCGACCAAAGCCTTTGCTCTCTGACCTTTCACCTTCACCCACTGACCCCAGGCCTTTATCCACAGATTCAGATTTCCGCATACCGACCCACAGCCTTTTGCTCTCTGACTCTGCACCTTCACCTGCTAACCTTAAGCCTTTGCTCACTAACCTTACACTTTCACCCATTGACCCCATGCCTTTGTTCACTGACCCTGCATTTTCACTCATTGATACAAAGCCTTTGTTCACTGAATCTACATCTTCACCCACAGGCTCCACGCTTGTGGTCACTGGCCTACACTTTCACTCACTGCCTCCATGTGTCTTGGCTCACAAACCTTACGCTTTTACCTCCTGCTCTTTGGCCAGTGTCTTGCCAGTGACTTTACACCTTCACCCTCAATCAAAGCAGTCAAAGGCCATGCCAAACAAGATTTATGCCAGAAACCGTGGAAATAAAACATATACAATAATGACTCGACCAGGCAAGACTGCAGACTCCAGTTCAAACAAGCAAACAAACAAACAAGCAAACAAAAAACAGGATAGGAAAGACCAAAAACAAAAAAAAAAAAGTAGAAAGGTTCAGGAGTGACACTCTCACCTCTTGCAGTTCACAGTCCGACAGGTCAAACTTAGGCTCAGGATCTTGCTGTGCCTGTTGACATACACACCAGATGCATCTTCATCACACACCTCACAAGAACTTGATCATCAGTCACTAGAACAGGTCTACGTATTGCATGGCTGTTTCAGTATCACCAAGCAAATCCTGTCTTCATTATCAGATATGGCAACTGTCAAAAGAAACTGTGGAAGGTAAGGTAAGGTAATGTTGCTTATAGCCCAGCCAACCGCAAAGGGCCGTATCAGGGCCATATCAACTCACAAGTCATCCAAAAAAACAAAAAACTAAAAAACAAAGAAAATTAAAAAAAAACAAACTTTCACACATCTCTTTAAAATAAACCTTCTAAAGCGTACCAGAAACTTCATTAGAAATCTTTCTTATGTAAAATCTTAGATCAGATGAAAAATGTGAATCTCTTTCAGAAACTCAAAGATCATGTCAGGAGGGACTCTCTGAACAGGGTTTTCATGGAGTCTTCTGTTAGTGTTCATGTGTCACATCGTGCAAGTCCCAACAATCCAAAAGAATATGTTTCACTGTGAGTGGAACATGACATGGAATGCACCACGGAGCTTCCTCGCCTTTTAAAAGACAAGAATGGGTATAAAACGAGCAGTCTGTGTGCAAGCGGCACAAGACTGTTTCGTCTTTACGGCCGCCTCGGGAACATGGTAAAAAGTCTTTCAGGTTTGGACAGATTTTAAATAGTTTGTTATCCGTCTGCAAGGTCCATTCCACTTGCCAGAGCTCTTTGACATAATCACTAACTTTTGGTTTTTGATCTGTGTAGGGGACAGATTATGTTAGACAGTTTCCCTGTTGTGGCATTCTTGGCCAAAAAGATCAGCCATTTCATTCCCTCCGATGCCAGCATGGCCAAGAACCCAAGCCAGAACGATGTTGTGACCTTCCGCTTTCAACATAGTGAGGTGGCAGGGAGAGCAGCAAGAAACCACACCCACCATGTCTTTCTGGCCTAGCATCATTATAGTCTGGCCTACCACAAGGGCCTAATCAGTCAGTGTGATCGCCAAATAACGGGGAAAATTCCTTTTTTTGAAAAACAAAACAAAACATTTCAAAACAAACATAAACCTCTACACTTACATTATACTTATTTACTTATATATATATATATACTTACATATACTTATATATACTTATTTGTTTACTTCGTAACATCTAAACTATTGTTGTCTTTTCCGGTAAAGTGAGATTGTGCTAAGGATGCGGGCCACAGTGCACAATAATCATCTAACAGGATCAACAACAAAAATAAAATAAAAAAATAGGACTGGGCTAGAAGCAGGAGGGGACAGCAACAAAAGGGCGAAAAGTAAGATGCATGGTGAACAAGATTCCCCACTCTATCTCCCATTTTCCACATGATGTCTTGATTTTGTTTGAAGAATGCTTACCTTTCCATTCACACACATCCCAGAAAAAACGAAGAAGGGGATTATTGTTACAAACAATCGAAAATATTTCCTTTAATCTATTCAAGAAAGCAGTGCACTTTCAGGTTTACTTCTTCTGGAATATCGACTAATTTTCCAGTATGCTAGGATTGTTGACACAATCAAAAAGTATTAATTACAGTCAGAGATGGAACTCAATCATTCTGTTAATGGACAGAAGAATATTTCAATTGTGGACTTTAAAAAAACCATCAGGATTAAAAAAAAAAAATCACTCCACTCTCATCAGTACAATATCCAACCACCATTTACACAGACCAGGGAGCAGGCATATCCTGATCTATCCCTAAACTGGAATAAAATATTTCTTACACCATTCAGTCCCACACCTCACTGTCAACTTACCTGGTTCCAGCTAACAGTCCTGCTTCATCTCATTCCCAACCAAAAATCTTCCTTAAAACTAGTAGTAAATCAGTAAACCAACTTACACACATGTCAATTTGAATTAAACTGTTTAGTGTTCACAAAGACAAAACTATTTGGTGGATTCAAAGTGGTGGAAGTCAAATTTTAAAACTGTACGACAAATAAAACACTAAATAGTAAATATACAAATTGATAAATTCAGTCAGTTTAAAATTCTTCCTCAAGCTATCCCTAGCCAAAAGCAGGCAGAATCTTTCTTTTTGTTCTGTGTGTGTGTGTTTTTTGTTGTTGTTGCTGTTGTTGGTTTTTAACTGCAGACAAAACTTTGTGACAGAGGATTTGTCACATCTTAATAACTAAAACATATGCCATCAAGTGCTAAAATTTTTGAAAACTTACTCTTAATCAGATTTAAATATGAAGAATTGTAAT
>JADBJO010005154.1:75000-80000 GCA_016801955.1 Conus betulinus
TGTGCTGTGTTTTGACATTTCTGCTGGTGAGTTTCTGTTGTAAACTGCATTCGTGTGGATACGGACGTGCATACATTTGTAACGGAAATAAGAGCCATGGCATCTGATCTTTCTTTATGGTCTACTATTGCGTAATCTACTGTTTGCAATTCCCTGCCTGACTTTTAAGATTGTCTTTCATACAAATTACATTGAGGTTACCGTATTTGTTACTCTTTGTCCGTGTGCTTGTCTGACTGCATTCAGGATTGAAAAGGACATGCCCGTCTTGATACAAAATAAATAAACAAACAAACAAACAAACTTATGTTTCAGTTTGTTTATGTCTCCAATTGTTGTTGCTGTGTGCATGTGTAGGGGTATAATGGCAGGCTTAGAACAGCCTTTTCTAAGGGATGTCTGCTTTCTGTTCTCTGCGCTCGCTCTGTTTGGGCATTAATTAGCTAGGCGATTTTTGTCTTGCAAGTTCCATTCGTTCGGACTCGTGGGCGTGTATTCATTTCATCATGGAAGCAAGTGTTAACGCTACTTCTTTATTGCTTATTGTTCACTATTCCCTGTCTCATTTAAGATTTCCTTTCATACCAGTTAAACCGAGGTTGCCTGTATTTTGTTGTTGTGTATGCATGTGTTTTGTTTGCCTATATTCAACATCAAAAAGGCTGTGCCAGCCTTGATTAAACAGTTGTTAGCGTGTGTTAATTTCTCCGGCTTTTGCTGTGTAGATGTGTAAGGTACAGGGTATATGGGCAAGTTGGAACGTCCTTTTCTGGAAATGTCTCCTTGGTTGTTCTGTGTGCTCTGTGTCGCCATTTTTTGCCAAGCGATTTGATGTTGTGTACAGAACTCACTTGAAGTTATGGGCGTGTATTCATTTCATCACTGGAGCTAGAGTTAACTCAGTTGTGCGTCATTTACTGTTCGCTGTAAAAAAGCATTTGATGTAATAGACCATAACCTTCTTCTTAGAAGCTTATCCACAAAAACTCTTACGCTTTTTCACTCATATCTCACAAATAGACAACAATGTGTAAAAATTAATACAACTTACTCTTCATTTCAAACACTTTCCTATGGCGTCCCACAAGGCTCTATCCTGGGTCCCTTACTGTTCACAATTTACATCAATGATTTACCTCTCCATATCACATCCACCTGTGAACTCTTTGCTGATGATACAACAATACATACAAATCATTCTGATGTTACTGTTCTTGCACACAAACTTTACAAGAAAGTGCGAATGACCTCGTCAAATGGACTGAACTAAATCACATGTCGCTTCACCCTCAAAAAACTAAATCCATGCTCATCACAACCAGGCAAAAAAAGACAAATCTCACTATTAAGTTTCCTCCTGTACATCTTAAAAATGAACCTCGTTGAACAGGTTAAAGACCTCAAAGTGCTAGGAATAACAATTGATAATAATATGAGTTGGCAAGCTCACATAACCTCCTATGCAAAAAAGTTTCACAGAAAATTTATCAACTCTCCAAAATCAAACGCTTCCTCGACCTGCATTCACGCAAGCTCTTTTTCCAGTCTCATATTCAATCATACATAGACTATGGATCTACTCTATGGGACTGTGCTAGCGCTAACACCCTCAAAACCATTGTTAAGCCTACACAAGCGAGCTCTCAAATTAGTCCTCCTAAAAAGCAGTAGTCTTCTTCTGGACTCGGACTATAAAAAGATTCAGTTTCTCCCCTTAAGTCTGAGATTAGAATACAACAAAGGGATCATAATGCATAAGATTGTGTCTGGGAAGGCACCCTCAACATTAGTTCACAGATTCTCAATAAATTCCTCAAGGACTCTACACAAACTACATGTCCCTGTTCCTAGAATTGACTTATTCAAATCCAGTTTAACATATTCAGGTTCCCGTCAATGGAACTCGCTCCCTGAATCAACCAAGCAACGCCAATGCATATCAACCTTCAAACACCATTACTTCAACCTCTTATGTGCCAGTACTTGCATACTCCACCATAAATCCACCACCACCACCACCACCCTCTTTGCCTTATGTATGTACCTGACTATTACGAAGTGTTTTTTGTACTTGAAATGCACATGCATGTTATTTTGTTTAGTAAGAATGTGTCTTATGTGAGTACGATCGCGCGCGCGCGCGCGTGTGTGCGCGTGTGTGTGTGTGTGTGTGTGTGTGTGTGTGTGTGTGTGTGTGTGTGTGTGTGTGTGTGTGTGTGTGTGTGTGTGTGTGTGTGTGTGTGTGTGTGTCTTTCCTACTACCTCCTGCCCTCTTGTCATTCTATCGATACGCTTATATTCTTATGTGACTCTCTCTCTCTCTCTCTCTCTCTCTCTCTCTCTCTCTCTCTCTCTCTCTCTCTCTCTCTCTCTCTCTCTCTCTCTCTCTCTCTCTCTCTCTCACGGTTCGGCTTGAATAACTTGATTTATTATCCATATGGCATCCCCTCCTACCCGTGGCGACTGGGCTATCATTATGCATTCCCCCCCCCCTCCATTTGTGCTTTATTTTTCTATCCCCCCCCCCCCCCCCCCCCCCCCCCCCCCCCCCCCCCAGCTTCAAAATCGATTGTCTTGTATCTCTGGAATTTTTTTTTTTTTTTTTTTTTGTTGTTGTTGTCAGATTGTTCTAAGATGCTCTCTTATCGCACCCACTCTAGCCTCTTTCTCTCTTATCGCCCCCCTCTCTCTCTCTCTCTCTCTCTCTCTCTCTCTCTCTCTCTCTCTCTCTCTCTCTCTCTCTCTCTCTCTCTCTCTCTCTCTCTCTCTCTGCACCTTTACTCCACACTCCCTTCGCTCCTGCTCTCTCTCTCTCTGTCTGTCTGTATGTCTGTCTCTGTCTGTCTGTCTGTCTGTCTCTTTTTTTTTTTTTTTTTTTTTTTTTTTTTTTTTTTTTTTTTTTTTTTTTTGTTCTAAGTTTAATCCCGTATTGTATTGTAGTTCTAGTCACTTTTTGCATGCTTCCTTTGTTACCCATCTTATTTTATATTGTTGACCCTATTCAGGGTCTTTGATTTCTTAGTTCAGGATTTAGTTATATCGAAGCACATCTTATTTCTTTGATTTCTTAGTTAAGAATTTACGCCATATCGAAGCGCATATTATTTCTTTGATTTCTATTTCAATCATATTGAAGCGCATATCATTTCCCTTGATTTCTTAGTTATGGATTTCAATTATATCGAAGTGCATCTTATTTCCTTGATTTGTTACTTAAGGATTTACGTCATATCGAAGCGCATATCATTTCTTTGATTTCTTAGTTAAGGATTTCAATCATATCGAAGCAGACATTATATTCTGTGATGTCCCCCCCCCCCCCCCCCCCCCCCCCCCCCCCCCCCCCCCCCGGCTGCTGTGGCAGGCCAACATACATCCTATCTAGATCACATACCGGTATAAAATGGACTAGGCCAAAATATGCCCGGTTATGAAACGGCTTGAGCTGCTTTATTGTTTTCTCGAGTATGATAAGGTACCTTTGACCATTTTTTTTTCGTTTGGACCATTTCGTTCACCCGCGTTGAAAGCAGCATAGACCCTACATGTACCCGGGGTATATTTTGCCTCTGGCTATTCTGTATCCTGAACTCTTACGTGGAAAAGTGTCAGATTTGGAGCTGAGTAAGACTTAGCAAACAGTGCTGCTACAGCAAATCTACAGCCTGTGTTACTGTGGTAGCGTGGAATAATAGATAACAGATCTACTTCCGCATAATTATGATCCCAAGCAATAGTCCGTACATGTAAATCCTTATCTAAGACATCAAAGAAATCATATACGCTTTGATTAGACTTGAATCCATTGCTAAGAAATTAAAAAAAAAAAAAAAAAAAGAATATAACATACGCTTCGATGTGACTTTAATTGAAACCTTAACAAAATGTTGCACGGCTGCTTGCCTATGTCTTGTGACCCTGCCTCATTACCACCTCGGCAGATGTCGAATGAAGCACTACTGATGATGACTTCGTGACAATCTCCCTTCATCTGCTACGGTTTTTTTTTGATACACTGTGAGAACTAGCGAGGGAGTTGCCTCCCTTCAGTTGCCTCCCTTCACCTGCTGCGGTTTTATGATACACTGTGAGAATTGCGAGGGAGTTGCCTCCCTTCACCTGCTGCGATTTTCTGATACACTGTGATAACTGCGAGGGAGTTGCCTCCTCCCTTCATCTGCTGCGGGTTTTTCTGATACACTGTGAGAACTAGCGAGGGAGTTGCCTCCCTTCACCTGCTGCGGTTTTATGATACACTGTGAGAACTGGCGAGGGAGTGGCCTGTTCATTCCCTGACGTTAGTCCTTCCACCTGTTCTTCAATGTACTTCTTTTCCGTCCTCTATTTATTATTATTATTGTTATTATTACTATTATTATTATTATTATCATCATGAATACTTATATACCGCCTATCCTCGGCTAGAGACCAAGTTCTAAGCGCTTTACAATCCACACTCGTTTTTTACACAACGGGCTGCCTACCTGAGCAGTGCCGACTGAAGACCTGCCAGCTGGCGCTTCTTCCGGTCGTTTCCCCGTGTCATCCAGTCAATATTGTTCAATGTCGTTCACTCAGTTTCCTCACTCCCTTCATTCTTTCCATTTCTCACGCATGGCGCATGCTATGTGTAACGTGTCATCCATACCAACGGCCAATTGGCCTTCTCTTCCGCAGGATACATGCTATCTGTAACGTGTCATCCATACCAACAGCCAAACTGGTCTTCTCTTCCGAAAATTGGTGATGGGATTTTACGTGTCTGCAAGATGTTATGCGTGCATTCACACACGGAACCTCGGTGTATAGCCTCATTCGAAGGACTGTACGGGAAATGGAGTCAGAACAGTGTTAACTCCGAGGGGGGGAAAATACCTGTGTACCGAAACGGCCCGGTGGAGATTCGAACCCGCAACCCTAGGATCACCAAGATTACGAGTCCGGCGCTCTGCCATTGAGCTATCTCCCCCTCTCCCCGTCCCCCAATTCCCTGATGTTGT
>JADBJO010005154.1:90000-95000 GCA_016801955.1 Conus betulinus
GTAAATAAGTTTTACTCTTCGAAGACGCTGACAAATATGCAAATGCGAATAACAATGCATGGATGAATCGGTTGAATCAGCGATTATGATGATGATAATTATTACATTGATGACAGTGATTACGATGACGATACTGACGATGAGTACGTTATGCCCAGAACGACGTTATGTCCAGGACGACGTTATGTCCGTTATGTCCAGGATGACGTTCTGTCCAGGACAGGGGAAATCGTGATGGTATTGCCTAAGTGAAACAAGTTGTGAGACTTGGACCACGTACCGCCGACCCATCCAGCAACTCACAGTCCTCCCATCAACGATGCTTGCGCAAGAGTTGCAGCATCAGATGGCAAGACAGAGTGTCCAGCCTTCAGGTCCAGAAGAAGTGTGGCCTACCCAGCATTGAGTGTGAACTCGTCAAAAGCCAGCACCGATGGACAGAAAGATGTCGCCCTTGATCAAACACTGTGGGAGCAACGGTGTACCCAGGGCACAAAGACATTCGAGCGCAAAAGAGCAGCCGCTATCCATGAAAAGAGGAATCGGAGAAAACGGGACCCGTCCTTGCAGGACTCCATTCCATGCAGCGTCTGTGGACGACTTTGTACCTCAGGAATTGGTCTTCATTCCCACATGAGGACCCACATCAGTAGATGACCTGCCTGCCTACTCATTCGGACACGACGGGAGAATCCATCATGTCCAGGACGGGAACAATCCTGATGGTATTGCTTAATTAAGTGATCTAAGCTGATGTGATGTTAGGCTTAACACACCAAGGTTATTTCTCCACTCATACACAGACAGGTGCGCACTCACGCGCCCCCCCAAACAGTCCATTCTCTCTGACAAAGGGGTGACAAGCATGCGCTTCTCTTCTGACACGACTGAGAACAAGAAAGATAGTTTCTACTCTACTTAGTATAATCACACATGAAAAATTGGAATGCACACAAAAACAAATGTGTAGTAGAAACACAAGAGATCAAACTTCCTAATCCGGGGTATACGCTACAATGGCTTCTTACTTGGCCAGGTTTCCACACACACACACACACACACACACACACACACACACTTGCACACCACACCATTTGTCTTAAAACAGGCCATAGCAAAATGTTTCATGTTTCAGCACTTGGTGATGGTGATACCTTGGGTTGGTACCAGGATCCAGGACTGGGTCTTAATGGTTATTTCTGGGGGCTCTTCTTCGACGTAGAAATTTTTTCTTCTTTCTGTATGTTTTCTCCCCCACCTCTGAGTTTTGGACTTAGTGTTTGTTGATCAGCCTGTCTTTGGTGCCGGAGATTTGCATTGAAGATCCTGCTTCCACTCTTGTCGCTTAGACCTACGATCTTTCCGACCCCAGTCTGTCCTGCTCACTCCTCTCTCTCTCTCTCTTTCTCTCTCTCTCTGTCTCTCTCTCTGTCTCTGCTCTGTCTTTCTCTCTGTCTCTCTCTCTCTGTCTCTGTCTTTTCTCTGTCTCTGCCTCTCTCTGTCTCTCTCTCTCTGTCTCTGTCTCTCTCTGTCTCTGTCTCTGTCTCTGTCTCTCTCTCTCTCTGTCTCTGTCTCCCTCTCTCTCTGTCTCTGTCTCTCTCTGTCTCTCTCTCTTTCTCTGTCTCTCTCTCTCTCTCTGTCTCTCTGTCTCTCTCCCACCCTGTTTCTCTCTCTCTCTCAGTCTCTCTCTGTCTCTCTCTGTCTCTCTCTCTCTCTGTCTGTCTCTCTCTCTCTCTCTCTCTCTCTCTCTCTCTCTCTCTCTCTCTCTTCTTCTTCTTCTTCTTCTTCTATATTGTTCTTCTCCACTTCTCTAGTTCTATTTGGGGAGGTAAACAAGGAATCTCCCCTGGACGATGCCCTTGTCCATGTTGCTTCTCTACCACCTTGCTCACATCCTCAGTGAATTCCTCTCTAACTGCATTCTTCCACACATTGAGCATTCACACACATTCCTACACCATAGCTTAGTTAGCAAACAACCACTTCTCGCCCAACACGGTGTGCAAGTGTCACTACATCAAACACCAGATCCAAAAAAAATAAAATAAAATAAACCCTGACGCTCTGTATCAAACGCCAAGACGTTAAAGTGAGCAAGAACATTTCCATTTGTAGCAATACAATAAACAGACAGGCATAGTGTGTGAGAGTTGGGAAAAAAAGAAAAAAAAAGGAAAAAAAAAACAACAAAAAAAAAAAACGAGACTGCCTTTTCCAAAAAAAAAAAAAAAGGGAAAAAAAAAAAACAAAGATAAAAAATAGTAAAGGCGGGGATGGTGGAGGTGAAAAAAAAAAAAAAAAGGGAAAAAAAAAGGGGGAAAAAACAGAAAACAAAAAAATAGGGAAAAAAAAAGAGAAAAGAACAAAGGGAAAAAAAAAAAAGGAAAAAAGCAAAAAAAGAAAAAAAAGGAAAAGAAAAAAGGAAAAGAAAAAGAAAAAAAAAAAGATCGGAAAAAAAAAAAGGGGGGGGGGGGGGGGGGGGGGGGGGGGGGGAAGAAGAAAGAAAAACAAGAAAACCCCCCCCCCCCCCCCCCCCCCCCACTTCTCTCACCGAAACCTTCCCAACGACTTCCGTGGTCACTTCCACATAGTAATTCTTTCTCTAGAAAGCTACTACACCAACGTCGTCCACACGCATTCCAACGAGCCTGACAATGGCATGAACACGGTGCCTTACATACAACAATACCAGCGGAACAAGCAAAAAGACTCCTGCTCTTCAAGTGGAATGGACTCGGTCTGCTGGCTAAACATCTCTAGCAGACTGAACCCGTATCACCTACTTGATGCTCCGAGGTCCGAGTGCATAAGTTGTCTCCCTTTCACCATAAAAAAAAAACCTCGGGAAGGGTCCTCGCCGCTTTGGATCACCTGACAATCATTTAAACCGACAACATCGACCTCCTTCACACAGTTCGATCATCTGCGCTAGGGGACGGCGCTACTGCGAATGCTAACTTACCCATTTTTCCACCACGCTCTAAATTCGTGTTTAAAACGGTTCTAGAGCCTTTGTGAGAGATTTCGCTCCCTAGAAACACTATATCGGTCACATAAAGACAGTGATTACAATGATGGTGCTGACGATGACTCATAGCGCATGATCATTACATAATTACGCTGTTCTAACTCACTCGGCGTCAGCATCGTGCAGACTGACAATCAAAGCTGCCAAAACGTAGAGCGATGGCCTCACGATCCTCATGATGACGAGCTCAGCGGTGGAGCTATAGAGGGGTGGACAAACCCAGTGAACCCCCTCTGTGACAGTCGTGGAAACGGCGGTGATGTACCACAACAGCTGGCGTCGGGTCCCTTTTATACGTTGCTCGTGGCAGGTGGTTTACGGTCAAGCTCTAAGTGCCCTCCAGGTGGATGTCACCGTCCTTCTGTCATGTAATTGACGGTCACAGTAAAGTCATTGTAATTGGAATCGAATTATTTCAGCTTCGTACGAAGCGACCCCTGACAAATCGAAAAACGAAGCTGTCGCATTCCACTTCGTCCAAATGGACGCGTCAGGTCTCCCATGTTCTCTTGAAGTGTCCCAGAAGATTAATTATGTAGAGGAGCGTATTGATACTCCCCCACCTCGCTACTTTACCACCCCCCTCCCTCCTCTCCCCCCCAGCCCCCGTTCAATACTTTCCCCACTCGGTACTCCCACTGTCCAACACACCCATGCAGGTAGCTGCTCGATTCTCCCCTGGCTAGATAACCCCGGTCCTCTGTCCAATATGCCCCCTGCTCCACATTTACTATGCTTGGTGCCCTGTGAAGAGGTAGCTCCATCCATCCCTTCCCTCCCCCCCCCCCCCCCCCCCCCCATTGCTCGATACTCTCTCACACACCCATAACAGAAAAAAGCTCTGTCTGGAGATGGGGTTACGGACAGAAGTCTTTCCCATACCACAGCTAAAGAGCACGCGCGCGCACCTACAAAGATGCACATGCCATCGGCCCGCAGGGGGAGTATTGGGCAGGGAGGGTACTGGGCCGGAAAATACCGATAGATGAATCCACGGCATACAAAAAAAAACAACCTCTTGGATTGGATAGGAGCCAACTGCACCCCCTCCAAAGTTTCCACAGGTAAATGAGTCGATGCGAATCCAACTCACAATCTAAAAAAAAAAACGACAAGGCCCACTTCACCAACCACAGCATCATTACGGCTGGTTCCCGATAGTGTGTGTCTGTGGGATCCAGTATGGACTGATTCTGTATGTGCGATCCAGTATTCTGTCTGGGATCTAGGGACTGTTTCTGTCTGTGCGATCCAGTATGGACTGTTTTTTCTGTCTGTGCGATCCAGTATGGACTGTTCTGTCTGTGGGATCCAGTATGGATCCTGTGGGATCCAGTATGGACTGTTTCTGTCTGTGCGATCCAGTATGGACTGTTTCCGTCTATGGGATCCACGCTGGTCCAGTTTGAACTGATTCTACATGTTTGTGTGATCCATATAGACCCAGTGTGAACTGATTATACCTATCTCTGTGATCCATATCAGCCCAGTGTGGGACTGATTCTACCTGTCGGTGGGATCCATATCAGCCTAGTGTGAACTGATTCTACCTATATGTGTGTTCCATATCAGCCCAGTCTGAACTGATTCTACTTGTCTGTGTGGTCCATATCGGAAGAGTGTGGACTGATTCTACTTACCTGTGTGATCCACGGACTGATTTTTTCTCTGGCCGCCATGCCAGCCCAGTGTTGACTGCTATAAAAACGACACTCCGGCCACTATGAACCCAGTCACACCACGGCTATCCTGTCAGAGTCCCTGCACCACAGCGCACAGGAACAGCCAATACCAGATGGTCATAGGACACCCGCCAGGGCAGACACTACACTGCTGCTAAGTCACCTAGACGGTGTTTATTGGTATCTGTTTTGATCTAGCTTTGGATACTACACAGTAAGCCCTCTACTGATGACAACAATGACTCTGTCGCAGAGGCAGGGTGAGGGATGCTCACCACCAGAGGTGCCAC
>JADBJO010005154.1:102500-105000 GCA_016801955.1 Conus betulinus
TTGGCTTGGTCATGTGTCTTTGGTTTGTTGGTTTGGTCATGTGTTTGGTTTGTTGGCTTGGTCATGTGTTTGGTTTATTGGTTTGGTCATGTGTCTTTGGTTTGTTGGCTTGGTCATGTGTCTTTGGTATGTGCTTGGTTGTTAGCTTTGTCATGTGTCTTTGGTTTTTTGGCTTGGTGATGCGTCTGTGGTTTGTTGGCTTGGTCGTGTGTGTTTGGTTGTTGGTTGGCTTGGTTATGTGTGTTGGTGTGTTGGCTTGGTCATGTGGTCTGTGGTTTGTGGTTTTGTCATGTGTCTGTGGTTTGTTGGTTTGGTCATGTGTCTTTGGTTTGTTGGTTTGGCCATGTGTCTTTGGAGTGTTGGCTTGGTCATGTGTCTTGGTTTGTTGCTTGGTCATGTGTCTTTAGTGTGTTCGCTTAGTCACGCATCTGTGGTTTGTTGGCTTGGTCATGTGTCTGTGATTGTGGTTTGTTGGCTTGGTCATGTGTCTTTGGTTTGTTGGCTTGATCATGTGTCTTTGGTGTGTTCGCTTGGTCATGTAACTTTGGTTTCTTGGCTTGGTCATGTGTTTGTTTTGTTGGTTTGGTCATGTGTTTGTGGTTTGTTGGCTTGGTCGTGTGTCATTGGTTTGTTGGCTTGGTCATGTGTGTTTGGTTTGTTTGCATAGTCATGTGTGTTTGGTTTGTTGGCTTGGTCATGTGTCTGGTTTGTTGGCTTGGTCATGTGTTTGGTTTGTTGCCTTGGTCATGTGTCTTTGTTTTGTTGGCTTAGTCATTTGTCTTTGGTGTGTTGGCTTGGTCATGTGTCTGGTTTGTTGGCTTGGTCATGTGTCTGTGATTTGTTGGCTTGGTCATGTGTGTTTGGTTTGTTGGTTTGATCATGTGTCCGTGGTTTGCTGGCTTGGTCATGTGTTTTTGGTTTGTTGGCTTGGTCATGTGTGTTTGGTTTGTTGGCTTGGTCATGTGTCTGTAATTTGTTGGCTTGGTCGTGTGTCTCTTGGTTTGTTGCTTGGTCATGTGTCTGTGGTTTGTTTGTTGCTTGGTCATGTGTCTTTGTTTGTTGGCCTGGTCATGTGTCTGGTTTGTTGGCTTGGTCATGTGTTTGGTTTGATGGTTTGGTCATGTGTTTGGTTTGTTGGCTTGGTCATGTGTCTTTGGTTTGTTGGCTTGGTTATGTGTCTGGTTTGTTGTCTTGGTCATGTGTCTTTGGTTTGTGGTTTGGTCATGTGTCAGTGGGTTGTTGGCTTGGTCATTTGTCTGGTGTGTTGGTTTGGTCATGTGTCTTTGGTTTGTTGGCTTGGTTATGTGTCTTTGGTGTGTTCGTTTGGTCATATGTCTTGGATGGGTTGGTTTGGTCATGTGTCTGTGGTTTGTTGGTTGGGCATGTCTTTGGTTTGTTGGCTTGGTCATGTGTTTTGTTTGTTGGTGTGGGGATGCTGCCTTTGGTTTGCGCATGTTTTGTTGGTTTGGTTATGTGATTGGTTTGTTGGATGGTCTATGCAATTGTTTGTTGGATTTGTTATTTGTTCTCTTTGTTGGACTGGTTACTTGTTCTGTTTGTCTGATATTTGGTTTGTTTGGCTGGTTGTTTGGTTTGTTTTTAACCTTATATGTTTGCTTTGTTGTATTGGCTTTTGTGTGGTTTGTTGCAATGGCTGATTGATTTCTCTGAATACTGGTTTTCTGTTTTCTTTGTTAAGTTGGTTATTTGATTTTGTATGCCGGAATGGTTGTTCTGTTTTTGTTGAATTAGTTAGTTGTTGGTTTATAGGAATGTTAAGTCGTTTGGTTTGCTAGATTTGTTGTTTTTGTGTGGTTGGTTGAATTGGCTATGTGTTCTGTTTATTGCATTGATTGATTATTTGTTTGTTGGACTGGTCATTTGTTTTTAGGGTTATTGTTTTTCGTGTTTGTCTTTGTTTTTTTTGTTGTTGTTGCTTGTTTGTTTTTCTTTACCTTTTCTTTTTAGTCTGTGGGATTCTTTAGTGATGAAGTTTTTTTAATCGTTTTTGTATTCTGTTGGCTAGAAGATTTGTTTGTTTTGTTTGTTGGTTTATCATTGACTTTTGCTTCAGACTAGACACCTTATTTAGTGTGTCTGGTTGTTGTCAGCACGAACGGTGGAAATCGGAGTCATTTCTTAAAACAAGAAGTTTTCAGTTTGCATTCAATCCATCCTGCAGGCTGTCTACTTCATGGATATCCAGTTTGGGCACTGTTTGATGGAAACTCACCCAATGATAGAGTTGCTTACGATAATTCATTTTCAATTTGAACAAAAAAAATCTTCCTCTCTGGGTTGCATTTGGTTTAAAGTGTTGTTTTTCGGAATGACTTCAGCTGAAGAAAGGGGTGAGTGATCCAAAACCCTAACAACACCCCACCCCCTCCCTAACTTCACCCCGCACCCTATCTCCCTCTCACTCCCCCACTTTCTCAGTCTCCCGTCCCCCATCCTGTCCCCTCCACCCGAACCACTGCTGCCAGAAGAAGCCAACATG
>JADBJO010005154.1:110000-115000 GCA_016801955.1 Conus betulinus
TTGTCTTATCTTTTCCGTTCTGTCTTTCAGTTTTGGGCGTTTGTTTGTGTGGTGTGTGTTTTGCGTGTGTGTGTGTGTGTGTCTCTCTCATCTCTCTCTGTCCTCTCTCTCTCTCTGTCCTCTCCTTCTCCTCTTTCTCTGTGTCTGCCATCAATTCTCCTGTGTCGTCCAGTGCTGTGTGTCTCTGGGCAGGTCTGTCCCTACGTCTCTCTCTCTCCTCTAATGTCTCTACCTCTTTACTTTTCTCGTCCTCAGCTTTGCTGTTGTTCGTCGTGGCTTCTCTGTTCCAGTTTTCCTCCCCCCCTTTTCTCCTTCTGGCCTGTTCTCTCTCTCTTCTTGTCTCCTCCATCCTTCTCTGTTGTGATGGCAGCTCTGTTCCCGTTCTTGGTCGGGTTAGCCCTCTTCTCCTCCCCTGTGTCTCTCCATGCTCCCCTCTTGTCTGCAGGTCTGTTCCCTCTCGTGGTTAGGCTCTTTTCCCTGTTCTGGTTCCTCACTCTCTCTCCTTCTCCGTTCCTCCCTCTTCTTCCTTTAGGATCTTTCTTTGTGATCCTTCCCAAGTCCCTCTGCTTTTCTCCTCCTCTCCTCTTTCTTCTCTTGGCTCTCTCTCTTCCCTCCCCTCTTTACTTTCCTTTGTCTTCTCCCCCTCTGTTCTTCCGTTCTCTCGGTCCTCTGTCCCTTCTCCTCCTCTCATCCTGTCTGTCCTCTTCTCTCCGTCTTCACTCGTCTCTGCTCTTTCTTTCTCTCGGTTCCTCTGTCCCTCCTCCTCCTCTCGTATCCTCTCTCTCCCTTATCTCCAATCTCTACCTTTTCTCTTTCTCTTCTGTCCCCCTTCGTCTCTCTTTCTCTCTTGTGTCATGGTCTTCTTTGCTGTCCTCTCATCCTTTCCTTTCCTCTTTCGCTGCCCCCCTTTCCGCCTCCCTGTGCCTGAGTCCTTTGCTCCTCTACTCTTCCGCGTCTTGTCTCTCCCTCTTCTCCTCCACTTCTTCCTTCCTCTTCTCTCGTCCCTTCGCTTCACCTGTCCTCTCATCTCTCTACTTCCCTCCGTCTCTCTGGCCCTTGTCCTCCTCTGTCCTGTCTGTCTCTTTGTCTCTGTCTCTGTCCCTCCTCCACTCTCTCTCTCCTCTGTCCCTCTCTCTCTCTTTTTCTCCGTCTCTCTCCGATCTCTCATTCTTCTCTCTTCTCTCCTCGTCTCCTCTCCTCATCGTCCTCTCGCCTCCTCTTCTCCTCTCTCTCTCTCTCTCTTGTCACAGTCATTTCGATTCACTTCTCTGAGCTCTCGTCTCATCTCTGTTCTCTCTCCCCTTCTCTCTCTCTTCCCCACCTCTCTCCTCCTTTCCCCTCTCTCTCATTCTCACCCCCCCCTCCCTCTTCTCTCTCTCTCTCTCCCTCCCCTTCTCTCTCCCACCACACTCTCTCCTCCGCCCCACCCCCCCTCAACACTCTCTCCTAAATCTCCCCCCCTTCTCCCCCTCTCTCTCCTCTCCTCTCTCTCCCTCCCTCCTCGATCCTCGCCCTCACCCTTCTCTCTCCCCTCTCTCCTCCACCTCCCCCCCCGTTCTCTCCCTCTCTCTCCCTCCCTCTCCTCTCTCCTCTCTCTCGCCTCCAAAATCCCTCATCTCCTCTCGTCTCCTCTCTCTCTCTCTCTGTGTTTTCATACATCGTGACTGCTTTCTTTTTCACTGCAGTAGAAAGGAATGCCGATCAAAACGAACTTTGTGAACACTTTTTCACTTTTATTAATTTACCTCACTACATACCATGCTAAACTGTGACGTAGACCGACGTAACTTTATGTGGTTGCTGCTACTACTGCTGTTGTTGTTGTGTTGTTGTTGCTCCTTAGAAAAAAAAAAAGCAAATAATGCTGGAGGTCAAACAGAAGCGAAGGAAATAATACTTAACTAACAAACAAACAAACAACAAACAAGCGAGCGAACAAACAAACAAAGGAAGATAACGCTGGATGTGACGAAGGAAAACGGGAACTAATCTTTGAAATGAAATAGGAATAGACAAACAAAAACGGAAAAAAAAAAAAAAAAACTCTCACACGGACATATCTAAAGACAACATGGCTTAAGAAAAGGGTCATCTGACAAGAAGAAGAAGAAGAAACAAACAACAACAAAATAAAGTAAATGAAATAAAATTAATTAGAACAGAATGAAAAAAAAAACTGTATTGGGTCGGCGGATGAAAAATTCATGAAATGCCAAAGGAAGTGTGTGTGTGTATGTGTGTGTGTGTGTGTGTGTGTGTGTGTGTGTGTGTGTGTGTGTGTGTGTGTGTGAATGCGCGTGCGCACGCGCGTACGTGTGCGTCCGTGCGTGCCTGCGAGTGCGTGCGTGCGGGCATGCGTGTGTACACACATACACACATGTGCGTGCATGCGAACAGGATGCCACGAAGGACAACCCCTCATCGACATCCTCTTCGCCGTGGACACCTCCAGCAGCATCTCCGACGACGACTTCCGGGCGTCCCAGACTTTCATCCTCAACACCACCTCCCAGCTGGACATGGCACAGGGGCACACACGGGTTGCCGTCATCACCTTCTCCAGTGCCGCGGAGGTTCGAATCTCCTGGAGCCAGCAGCAGCAGTCGCACGAGGAGCTGGCCAAAGCCATTGAGGGCCTGAGCTACCAGCCAGGGGGCACGGAGACGGACGACGCCCTGGATCTGGCCCGGGTGACGTTTGTGGGACAGGCCCGTGCCGAGGCTTTGAAAGTAGGATTTTGTTTTGTTTTGTTTTTTTATCTGTGTCTGAGATATGACTCTGTCTGTCTGTCTGTCTGTCTGTCTGTCTGTCTGTCCGTCTGTCTGTCTGTCTGTCTGTCTGTCTCTGTCTCTCTGTCTCTGTCTGTCTGTCTGTCTGTCTGTCTGTCTGTCTGTCTCTCTCTCTCTCTCTCTGTGTTGGTGCGTGCATAAATGTGCTGCGCGCGCGCGCGCGCGCGCGTGTGTGTGTGTGTGTGTGTGTGTGTGTGTGCGTGTGAGGGAATGAAGACTTAAAGGAATGTTGGGGAAAAAAAATCATATTCAATAAGAAAGATAACCATGGTAACTGGTTGCTGAAACAGTTAGAAATGGAAACCATTATTAATTTTACTGGGGACATTGACGACCTGTTAGCTTGTCTTCTCACTCGTACTTGCGTCCAGGAGAAACATTGTCATCTAGCTCGGCCATCTCGCCGTTTTTCGTTCTGGTTGTTTCATTGTTGTAGTGGTCACCTACCTTCATTCTCTTGGATGTTGTCCCGACTGGACTATGACGATTGATGAATTTGTTTGGAAAATCTGAATGTAAACTAAACTAGACAGTATACGACGTATTGTATAATCCATTGAAGATGCTATTGCGCTACTTACCCGCTGCATCGTCAGAGCAATAACCAATGTTTATTTCCTTTCATGCATATTTGGGGCATGGAGGATAATTACAACTGGCAAACGGTCATCAAATAGAACTTCAAGACAATCAAATGAACACTCACGCAAACTGCGTTGTTGAAAAGTTAAAGACAATACTCATGTTCCTTAAGCAAGGTGCTATTTCATCTACAAGCAAGGCTAGCTAAGATACCTGACGTAACTTTATGAACTTACAGACTAGACGAATTCAGCCGAAATTTCTTTGATGAGCTGCCTAACAACAAAGTTTAAACATTAACTTTCAGATATTGTTTTAGAAGACAGTTATGGCGTACAGCTGTATATTCAGTACAGACGGAAAGCAAACGAACTCATCACCTACTTCATTCATACTGTAATTTCTACATATTTTTCTTTCTCTCAACAACCAAGTTTGTTCCTTTTCTCTTTCAAGCTTATTAATACGAGAAAAAAAATTTCATTAGGGCATTGATTCTTATTAGGTAGGGCAGTTGCGTAACATTTTCTTTCAATGAATAAGATTTTAAAGGTAAAACATTTGTTCCCAATTTCGAGACTCTTGCCAAGTTCAGATCAGCAAGACTGTAAAAGTATTTCCTACATTATCACACAAACTACTCATCAAAGTTCTGTGAATCCCAAACGTATAGATAAGTTTCTGTCAAAATTGCTTCAATGCTGTCAATCCTTTGCGACGTCCTAGCTAATTTGTCAAAAAGTGAGTTACGGCTGAGCGTGATCATGGGGAAACCAAGAGCGGGCCGCATTGTGCGTTGTCTGTGAGGGGAAGGAATGGTGCTCGATGTCCCGTCTCTCTCACACACCCAGGTGTCTGTGGTGCCAGGTTCTGGTGCTGATCACTGACGGGGAGTCCCATGACCCCATAGACACCAGACACGCTGCCGCTCGCCTGACCGCTACCCTGCCTGGCTGTCTGGTGCTGGTCGTCGGCGTGGGCAATCATCTGGTGATGATGGGTCAGTAGTGACTGGTGATGATGGTGATGATGATGATGATGATGATGATGATGATGATGATGTGTGTGGCTGACAGTGATGCACTTGTGGTAGTGATGTAGTGGTGCTGGTGATGTGGGGGGGAGGTAGTGTGGAAAGTGGTGGTGCCAACGTCGTGGTGATGGCAATGAAGAGGGTGGTATTGATATACAGAGGTAACGTGGGAGTAACAACGGTGTGGTAGTGGTGGTGACAGTGTCGAGGTGCTGGTGCTGGAGATGTTCTGATGGCAATATAGTGTTGTGGTGATGGTGGAGTTGATCGTAATGTACTGGTGACGTGAAGATCTTGCTGTGGTGAGGGTGTTTTGACAGTGATATTGATGTGGTGATGGTGACGTTGTGGTCATGAATACGCAGAAATCTTAATATGATGATTAGAATGATGTGGTGGTGATCGTGATGTCGTGATGGTGATGTTGTGGTTATCACGACGTGGTGATGTTAACGTGGTGAGGGTGATGTGGTGGTGATAGTAATGTGGTGGTGATCGTGTTGTTGTGACAGTAACGTTGTGGTGATCACGACGCGGTGATTTTGACGTGGTGAGGGTGATGTGGTGGTGGTGATAATAATGTGATGGTGATAGGA
>JADBJO010005154.1:120000-125000 GCA_016801955.1 Conus betulinus
GTTTATAGTCTCATTCGAAGGACTGTATGGGAAATGGAGTCAGAACCAATGTTAACTCCGAAGAAAAATCCCCCGGTACCGAAACAGCCCGGCGGAGAGTCGTACCCGTAACTCTTGGATTACGATTCGGGCACTCTACCATCTGAGCTATTCCGGTCCCCATAGCGACGATGATAACAGTGATGATGAATATGACGATGGTGTTGATGATGCATTGTCACAGATCATTTTTGAAGTAGTGCATATACGTATATAGTTTGGCCTATCCGTTAAATGTTGAGGATTAAGTTGTGGTATCATATAAGTAACAGTCTGGTGGTCTATCGTGACGTCAAATGCTCGGACAGTCCAGCCTGTTTTGATGATTTGGAATGACCATCTTGTGACGTAAGATACAGGACATTCCGGCCTATTTCTTGGCTTCGGATCACCATGCTGTGACGTCAGATAGTAAGACAGTCCGGTCTGTTTCATGTGAATTTTCATGTGAATTTAGAAGACTATGTCGTGACGTCAGATAAAATACTATGTTGTGACGTCAGATACTAAGACAGTCCGGTCTATTTCATGTGAATTTTCATGTGAATTTAGAAGACTATGTCGTGACGTCAGATGGAAGGCTATGTTGTGACGTCAGATGCTAAGACAGTCCGGTCTATTTCATGTGGATTTAGAAGACTATGTTGTGACGTCAGATTCTTAGACAGTCCAGTCTATTTCATACGAATTTAGAAGACTATGTTGTGACGTCAGATTCTAAGACAGTCCAGTCTACTTCGTGTGAATTTAGAAGACTATGTTGTGACGTCAGCTACGGGAACAGTGCTATCTATTTTGTGAATTTAGCCGATATGTAGTGACTTTCTTTTAATAGGACAGTCCGGTCTATTTTTTTTTTTATTGATTTAGAGGGCTATATTGCAACCTCAAATGCTCGGAATGTGTAGCTTATTTTCGTAAACCTAGTAGCATGCTGTTACGCTATGTAGTCGGCAGTCTGGTCGACTGGTTGAACTGTGATAATTCATTCTAATTTGGGCAGTGGGTAGTGTACGCTAGTGTAAGTAAGGGGTTGCTTCTCACGGCAATAGTGGAACGAACACAACGAATCGTTTAATGTCGTGAAAAAATGTACTGCTTAATTTAGATACGTTCATTGAGCAATGACAGTGAGCCTGTATCATGGTCTCTTTCCGTTCGATTTCTTTCTTGAAGTATTTGCTGATTATGTTTAGTGTGTTTAGCGCATTTAGATATGCTACTATGCTGTATCCTCTTGTTCTTAGAGTATTAAAACATGTTCAGCTTGCAATATCCTCTCTTTAGTGTACTAAAACACGTTCACCTTGCTATGTCCTAGGTTTAGTGTATTAAAACATGTTCACCTTGCTGTTTTTTTTTTTTTTAGTGTATTTAAACATTTGTTTTTATCTTGCTGTATCTTTTGTTTAGTGTATTAAAACATATTGTTTTGCTGTGTCATCTGTTCAGTGTATTAAAACATATTCATCTTGCTGTATCCTGTGTTTAGTGTATTAAACACGTCCACCATGCTGTATCCTCTGTGTACAGTATCAAAACATGTCAGCCTTGCTGTATCCTCTGTTCAGTGTATCAAAACATGTACATCTTGCTGTGTTCTGTGTTTAGTGCATGAAAGCACGTCCACCATGCTGTATCATCTGTGTACAGTATTAAAACATGTCCACCTTGCTGTATCCTCCGTTTAATTTGTAAAAACATGTTCGTCTTGCTGTACCTCTCAGTATTAAAAAAATGTCCACCGTGCTGATTTCTATGTTAAGTTTATATAAAAAAAAATGTCCGTCTTGCTGTATTCTCTGTTTAGTGTATCCAAACATGTCCACCTTGCTGTTTCCTCTGTTTAGTTTATATAAAAAAAAATGTTCGTCTTCCTGTCTCCTCCTCTGTTTAGTTTATAAAAACATGTTCGTCTTGCTGTATTATTCTCTGTTTAGTTTATAAAAACATGCTTGTCTTGCTGCGCCCTCTGTTTAGTTTATAAAAACATGTTCTTCTTGCTGTATTCCCTGTTTAGTTTTATAAAAACTGACTGAAACCAATTTATTGTTAAATTAACTCAAGGTTGTACTGACATTTATAAAACATGTTCGTCTTGCTGTATTCTCTCTACTTAGTTTTTTAAAATATGTTCGTCTTGCTGTATTCTCTGTTTAGTTTACAAAAAAAAAAACATGCTCGTCTTGCTGTATCCTCTGCTTAGTTTATAAAAAAAAAACGTGGTCGTCTTGCTGTATTCTCTGTTTAGTGTATTCAAACATTCTCTGTTTAATGTATTCAAACATGTCCATCTTGCTGTATCCTCTGTTTAGTTTATATAAACATGGTCGTCTTGCCGTATTCTCTGTTTAGTTTTATAAAAACATGTTCGTCTGGCTGTATTCTCTGTTTATAAAAATATGGTCGTCTTGCCGTATTCTCTGTTTAGTATATTAAAACATGTCCATCTTGCTGTATTCTCTGTTGAGTTTATATATATAAAAAAAAAAACATATTCGTCTTTCTGTACTTTCGTTTAGTTTATATAAGATATGTTCATCTTGCTGTATTCTCTGTTTAGCTTATAAGACATGGTCGTCTTGCTGTATCCTCCATGTCCTGACCAGAGTCAAACGCAGGTGAACTCTGACACATTGCAATGTTTGCAACCAGGTCAGCACCACCTGCAACAACTCCCAAGTTCTCTTCGGTTCCCGGTGACCCCTTACCCCACCCAGAGCACCTCCAACGCCGCTCTGACGGTGCAGGCTGGGGGCGGCGGGGGGGTGCTGCACCTGCCCCGCAGCACCAACCTCACCGCCACCACCACCTTCTACAACATCGCTCTGGCACCAGGTTCCAGACAACACTGCCTCGTCAATCTGCAGTCTCTGATTGACGGTAGGCCGCTGGTTGAGAGGGTTCCGGGGTGCTGGAAGAGAAGTGTGGTCGGTCGGTTTGTTGGTTGGTTGGTTGGTTGGCTGGTTGGTTGGTTGGTCGGCTGGTTGGTTGGTTGGCTGGTTGGTTGGTTGGTTGGCTGGTTGGTGGTACCGGTGCCAGATCAGTTAATCATGTGATGAAAGACAGTTTGATGGTGTGCTGGACATTCAATAAGGTGACGATCTGCGTGTTGAACAAAGAAAAGAGAACGTAGAGGTTGTGATGTGAATGAGTCACCAGATAAACTGGATCCATTCTGAGTCTGACTGCCGAACATGTACAGCCTTACGTCATCGGTTTTTATTTGTTTTTGTTTGTACTCGTTCGTTCGTGTGTTTGTTTGTTTGTTTGTTTGTTCAGAATCATACGTCTATCCGAAAGCGCGTTCAATATTTTTTTCTTGATCATTTGTTCCATCTCTCTTTGAGGAAAGATCTGCTGGTTTTATAGAATTCATAACTTAAGCGATATAATTCCATTTTGTATTGCGAAAAAAAATATATTGTCTTGCTCGATTCACTGGTCTTTCAAAATATTTCAAACTTTGATTTATGTGACCGTTTCTTTCATTTTCTTATCAGTTCGTGGCGATTACTGTTTGCGCATTCTCAACCAGAGCGAAGAGAAATATACAGCGCTCATGTTGCTTGGCTGGTCCCGGCTGGGAGGTCGTGGGTTCGAATCCCATCAGAGTCATGTGCGTTTTTTTTTTTGCCCCGACCGGCTCCTACCCAGAGTTGAGTTTGCTGCGGACTCAGTTGGAAGACTGGGACCGCACAGTCGAGTTTCATCCACTTAATGGATGCGTTTTCTGAGAGTGTTGCTCAAATTTCCTGACCAACACTGCAGGTGCCTGTATCTCTCGGGCCTGGTTGACGCCGGGATATATTATGAAAGGAAGCGTAGAGTACAGCTCTGTCATGTAGTCTCAGACCAAAATGGAAATCCGTAGCATCATCTTAATCATCCTCATTCTCATCGATCAGCATAAAAAAATGTCTCAAATTCTGTGGCCCTTCATGCCCTGCTCTCATGGTGACCTCAGTTTCGATGTCCTCTCCACGTTGTGTGGTCTTGGTTTGGTTCCGTCGGGGTCACCGGTCGGCGAGTCCATGGGGGCTGTCGTTGGACGGACGTGGTGGCGCCCTCCGGAGGGAGAGCTCACTCACGCCGGCTCCGCGACTAAGCAATTATTGTCGTCAGTAGGGGGCTTAGTAGGTGGTGTCCTGCGTATGTTAGATCAGAACAGGCGCCACTGAACACCACCGAAGTGACTCGGCAGCAGTGCAGTGTCTCCTCCGGTGGGGTTGCCTCTTGACGACTTGACATTGACTGCTCCCTGTGGATTGCCGGTGCGGGGCTGCGGCGGGACCGTTGTGAAATTGTTTGGCTGGCTAATTTGTAGTTGGCTTGCTGGGTTACAGCTGGCTGGTTGGCTAGCTTGCTAGTAGTTTTAGTGGACGACTGATCGGTTGGCTCACCGCCTAATCCTTTATGAATTCTAACTTCCAGTATGCGATTTGTTTTCTGACAGTAGAGGATTCCATTCGACCTTTTTGAAATATTTATGTAACATCTTTGTTGTCCATTGCACTATCGTTTCCGTGAAGTGCGCAGAAGTAAACCATTTATCCAGACAGGTACAGAATTAGTCAGTCTTGAACAGAATGCACGTGAATCTCATTAAAATTTTGAATCAGGATATAGACATGTTGGCCGGATGAAATGTGTTTACGTACCCTGTGTACACCTTAACATCAAGGCCCTGAAATAATTGTGTTTTTCTTGTTTCTCTACGTAATTTCCTCTCTCTCTCTCTCTCTCTCTCTCTCTCTCTCTCTCTCTCTCTCTCTCTCTCTCTCTCATCCTTTTTAACTATCCCACACCCATATCTTCGTTTTAACACGTTGTTTTCATGCATGAAAAGCTCTAGTATCTGTGCTCTTTTACCCTTGACTGTCCTGTCCGTCTTCGCTCTCTTGCCTCAACCTCTCTCCCCCTCTACCCCCCCCACCCCCCCCCCCCCCCCCCCCCCCCCT